>JAJQOW010000280.1:115000-139815 GCA_037975125.1 Latrodectus hesperus
GTCCCTGTGTGGAACAAATATAGTATAATTGCACTTATTGAGACTAAGTTGAAGTCTAAACTTTCTGGTCCAGTAGTCCACTATTTTCATAGGTGTTATCGCCATTTTAGAGAACTTAAAGTAGGACTTTGAATGGAGGAGAATTGCCACGTCATCAGCAAATGCCTGACAATGGACATCCATTCCAAAGTCCTGAATGAGCAGTTTATTGGCAATAAGGAGCCATAAAAAGGGTCCCAGACTAGAGTCCTGAGGGACGCCGATATTATAAGAGTTTTGCTTCTTTGATTCATCAAGATAGGCTCTATTCTTAACAAAAGAGAAAACTAATTTGTAAAGATTTGCTGGGGTATTATACCTTCTGAGGATTCGAAGGATGTCATTCCATCTGACGCTGTTTAATGCCCCTTTGATGTCCAATGAGACCATGCAAGAAAAGATTTTTTGCTGCCTGTGACCCTGGATCCTGTTCACTATTTCTCAGAGTGCATCGTTAGTGCTTTTCCCCCTCTGGAAACCGAACTGGAACCTACTAAGAAACAGGTTGGAGGAGAAGTGGTAGCTCAATCGTCTCATCACAAGTTTATCCAGAATCTTGCCCCACACAGACAACAAGCAAATGGGTCGGTAGGAGTCTCTGGATTTCAGATCCTTTCCCTCCTTTGGGATGAGAATAACTTTGGCTATTTTCCAAAACTTGGGAAAAGTGTTAAGTTCTAGACAGGCATTGAGTATTTTCAAGAACCAGGATTTGTTGTTTCGGAAAAGTTCAGTGTAGACATCTAAGCATATATTGTTGAAACCAGGAGCCTTGTTGGGATCCATTTCCTTGATGGCGGCTTCCACCTCATACTCAGTGAAGGGAGGATCATTGAGATTTGAGTCATAGTCATTGTCGTCGTCAATACGTTCATCAATTGTTGGAAATTGGTGCTTCAAAATAGCGTTGATGGATGCAGTGGCATCAGGGGCTTCTTTACCGTTGTCAAGCAGAACCAGGTTAGTGACTGCCGGACGATTGAGCTTTTCCTAATAACTTTATAATGTCCGCCAAAAGCATTCGAGTTGGAAACGGAGCTAAGGAACTCCCTAAAGGCTTTCTGCTTGTGATCAAGTATATTTTTCCTGTATTTTGAGGCAGCTAATTTGAAGTCAATCTTCTTGGATTTCAGAATGTCTGGATCAGCTTAATTCTGGAATCTTCTACGAAGTGCTCTGACTTTACTGCGCTCGACCATTAGTTTCTGAGTCCACCAATAGTTCCTGCGCTGGCGCTTAGTATCATGCTTCTTCTTATGCGGTCTGCAAAGTTCCAGGAGTCTGGATTCAACCCTTGGGATTAGATCATCAACATCTGTGTTCTTAGTGATTGGGAATTCTTCTGTAAAACTGGATAGGTTCAAGGAAAATTTCTCCCAGTCCAAAGTTCGGGAGTTCCATCTCTTGTTTGAATTATATGGGACTTTTTCAAGTCCAAAGGAACAAGTCAAGAGGTTGTGGTCACTTGCAGTAAAGTTGTCACTAATAGTCCAGTCTCTGATTTCATCGTCATCCAGATTTCTAGTAAGAAGCTAATCGATCCAGCTGTTGCCTATGGTGCTGGAGAAACTTGGTTTGCTGTTTTCGTCATTTTCAACCACCAGGTTGTTGCTTGCGCAGAAGTTCATCAGTATTTCACCTCTTTGGTCACTCGGTAATGGGCTCCAAGTTGAGGACTTTGCATTGAAATCGCATAAGATTAGCCACTTTTCCGAGGAATGTCTGACCAGTTGAGCTTAGAGTGGTTCAAGCGAATCCCGGGTTCTTCTGGATGGAGGGCTGTAAATAGAACAGATGAAAAGTTCGAAATTTTTTACTTTAAGTTTGACGATGACAATTTCGTTGTCCACCAGGACTGGGCTGATCAATAATGATTTCTTGGCAACCACAGCCACCTGAAGATCAGGAGAAGCAATGATGAAATAATCGAGAAGAAAACCAGTGATGTTGTTTTGGTATGTATACGGGTCGTTGATTGATGCAATGTCAACGTTGAGGGATTTAATGTCTTGAGCGTACTGAAGGTTCATTGCTCTACAATGATGTGAATTTAGGTGACTCAGCTTTATAACTTGGTCTTTTTGCTTATGATCCATAGTCAATTTTCATGATAAGGTTGTTGATCTCCTTTTCATATATATATCATGACTTGCTTCTTGCATCATGACCAGTGCTTATCTTTGTTTTCCCTCTCTTATTGAAATCGGTGCAATTGCAACACTTCAATTCATTCTTGCAATCTTTGCTTAGATGATTCTCCCCACATTTGCCGCACGTTTCTTACCCTTTACAGTCTTTGGCGTGGTGGCACAAACGGAAACACTTTCTCAGGTATTCTCGAAATCTCTCTCTGGTCCATCCGACGTACAGTTTTTTGTTCTCCTTGATAGTGTTAAAGGCATCAGCATTCACCGCCAGGACCCAGTTGTTGCCAAGCTTGCTTCGGTAGTTGAAGACTGGTTCGATCTCAACCTGGTCTTCTAGTTGGTTCTGAGACTTTAGCTGCTGGGCAATCTCTTCTCTGCTAATGTCCTTGTCAACATCATAGAGAATGATGCGCGACTTCTTCTTGGCAGGCTTCTGAATGTTGACCACTTCAGAAACAGCATCGTTCTTCTGTACTGCCTCAATTAGCTTATCCAGGTCTTCTGAGCTTTGCGTCTCTATACAGACTCCACCTTTACGAACTGGCCGAATCTTAGAGATGTTGAGTCCAATATTGGCTGGATTGATTTTCTTCTTAAGGATCTCTCTGGTCTTCTCTGAAGTCTTCTCTTGCTTGGGATAGAAGACGACCACATGTTGTTTCTTCTGCCTTGATTTGTATCGTCTGTTCCTGGAACGGCTGGCTTCTCTCTTTTCCCTCGAACGCTCTGGTTTACTGGCTGCCACTTGTGCAAATGTCCGAGGCTGCATCTGCTGGGTCATGCTTGCGTGTACTTCCGCAGCTCCTTCCAGATGAGCGTTCCGTTCAATTTGAGATAGAGCAATCTGCAAAAGTTCTGAGACACCACTCCGAATCTTCTGTTGTAAAACAATGCTGGACTTGCTGCTGGCAAGGGCCATCAGAATCTCCTGTTCAACTTCCAAAAGTCTAACTGTAGCTGAACCTTTCTTAGCGGAGCTACCATTAGGTGTTTCGTAAGAAACTCTTTGTCCTTCGCAGCCCGTTTCTGTGTCAGCATGACCAGCAGCTTCCAATGGAGTTCTAGTATAAACATTTCCCTCCACATCTTTTTGAGGGCAGCCTTCGACTATGCGTTCATTGATAATCTTTCTTACCATAGTCAGGAGAATTAATGAAGAAACAAGTGACCCAGATGCCACAGTTCATCTCCGCGTATCAATCCGTGCATTTTGTAAAAAAAAAAAAAAAAAAAAAAAGATTCCTGTGATATAGAAGTATAAATGTAACTTAGTAGATATTACAGTTAAATTTTTTTTGTTCATAATAGTAATTGTAATAAAAATTAAAGAAAAATAATAATAAATAAATAATTAACTAAATGAAAATTAGTTTCAGTAAAATTGTGCTAGGTAAAAGATCACCTGCACGATATAATGTATAATGTTTAAAAACAACTTTTCCAATATTAATTAGGAGCTGAAATATTAAAAATTAATAATAAATCATTTCCCCTCCTTTTTTGAAATATTCTTTGAAATCAATTAAAATTATTAATTTATGTGGAATTTTTTAAGGCAAAGCCAAATAAGTATTGTCTTTTCTAAAGTATATATATATATATATATATATATATATATATATATATATATATATATATATATATATATATATATATATATATATATATATATATATATATATATTAAAAAAAAAACCAAGGAACTAAAATTTGTTATGGTGAATTGGCCCTTCTAACCTTACCAAGCTCAGAATCTCCTCCGCAATCATTTTCCAAGCCCATATTAATCAAACCAGTAAATAAAAATTAATATGAAGACATTTACAATAATAAAATCATTAAAATAAAAAGGAAAAAATTTACAATGAAATTTTGAAATTAAATTTATAATTGGGAAAAAAAAACTTAATAAATTTGGAATTATTATTGAATATAAGATGATAAATAGATATTAAAGATTAATGAATGAATGGGATTTTTATTTATTCATTCAATTTTTTACAAGTTACTGTTCATGAAGTTAGAAAACTATATTACACGTAGGCATAAAAATCTTTAATAAAAAAATAAATAAATAAATAAAAATATAAAAAAAGCTTAGCTAAGAAGGTGAAAAAGTTGAAATCCATATTGTCAAAACCAGAAAGAAGTTAATATGCAAAAAAATAAGATTGAAAAATAAAATAAATATAAATAATATAAAAATAGTATTCATATAAAATAGTATAAAATTTACATCCCTAATTTAGGCTTAACTAGCAACAAAAAAAAGTTAATGTCCATGAAGTGGACTATAGTTTAAGAAAATTAAATTAATATTAGACTAATGACTTCTAATGAACTTAATAGAAGCGCATTGAAAGATTAGGAACTTAGAAAGTAGTCCCATGTCTTTACTATTATTAGGAGCTGAGAAATATGCTGATTAATATTTAATAAATTTAATTAATTAAGGGGAATTTTGTAACCAAAGGGTTAAGAAGAAAATGAAAAAGGGGACCCGTTCAAGGGCGAAAAGTGGACTTAGAAAATATCATAGTAGCAATACAAATACTTAGGGAAGGAATGAAGAACCGTTGGGGGAATTCAGAAAAATACAAATCCTAAGATACTTCAATTAGGTCATAAATCATTAAATTATAATTATTTTTTAAAAATGAATAACATATTTTTATTCACAGGAATCTGCTTCGAATTGATATAAAAAGATTGGAGTGAAATTGTTAAAAATTTAATATTTATGGCAGTTTTAAAATGAAAGTAACTATAAAAAAAGGTAAAATAAACAAAAATACACATGAAAATCAAAAATTAAAATACATTTAGAAAATTAACTATTGCAGATACATTTACAAACAAAACATTTTTAGAAACCTTAGACTATTCCCTCCAAGTTAAAATTTAATTTAGAATGATAGGACATCTAGATCCGAAGTTATTAATGAATAATTAAGAAATTAGAAGTAATTTCGACGAAAAAGTGGCAAAAAACATGAATTTTTACGTTTATTAAAAGTGTAACAACTCCGCATCTAATTGCCCTATCAACACAATCTATATAAAAAAAATGCACTGAACCAATGCGCGGAACCAAATAATATGGCATCTGGGCACTTACCTGAAAATTTAGCCACTCATAATGCTATTAATTGCTGCCAAGAAATTGAAATAAGTCCAATGCTTCCGATGTAAGTTATTGAAAATAAAAGTTCTTGTTATCCAAACAGCAAAGAAAATTCACAAGTTTGATAGAGCAATGAGTTTCACACTGATCTGAGGTGCAATGTTGATTAAAAAAGTAATTGCGGTCACTTGATTAACGATACTGTCACAGTCACACAACTCCGTTGCTGGGGGTGAGCGATCGGTTGCTAGGCAGTCTTTGTTAAAAGCGCAGTAGCATCATATTACAAATTAGGAAAGTTTTCGCGCTAAAACGTTAATAGCTCCATTCATTATTCAAGAAATCCCTTGAAATTCTTACAGATGATGCAAAATGCAATACTGCATCGATTGATGTAATTATTATTTACTAGACCAATATTTTTACTTTAAGAAAGCGGCAATGAATCGGAGCTTGGCGAAAACGCGTCTTCTCCCCTCCTTCCTTCGGCGCTCTCTCTGAAATACATTATTTCGATAACATTTTAGAGCTTGTTTCAATTTGCTTAAAAATGTTACACTTTTATAAAATAATAAAAAAGAAACGTCTAACAATACCTGTATTTTGAAATCGAATTTGAACTTCAGTATATTTCTAATTATTTAATAGATCCTAATTTTATAAAATTTATGCAACAAGAACTTAAAATTAGATACATATTACTTACTAAATATAGTGAAATAAAATAGTTCTTTATATAATAAAATATGGCTTTGCAAAATACTTTGGAGTAATTATGTAAGTCTGCCGCTTTATAATCTTTTTATTCTCCAAACAGAATAGGTTTTATAAATTAAAAAAAAACTAAAACTTTCATTAATTTAATCACTATTAACATGTTAACAATTTTTACCTACTGAAGATTTTTTTTGTCAAATCCCTCTCAACAGAATTAATCCTTTGAGAATATTGTTATCGGAAAACCCCTAAGTAAGATCATGATGTGATGTCTAGAAAAATTTATTTGAAGAACGGTGCATCTGCCCAAGTCTTGAGTGCCAAGATTTATAAATGTCGGTTTATTATCTTCATTACAAATAATGTTTTAGAAACACTAATATTGCAGAAATTAGAGAATTGAAATGTTTACAATATATCTTGATATTATTTCCGAATAATTTAAAATAGAATTTTAACTATTTGGAATAACACTGGCCAAGAACATGTTAATATTAACAACACAGAGAACCATAAGCATATTATAGCTTTTACAGGGATAAAAATATATGATGAATGTTATACTCCCACTCCCACTTCCATTATATAAAATTTTCGTGCTTTTATTTACTAAATAAAACTAAAACAGGTTTTCTGATTTGGCAAAATGTATATAAAATGTTTGAAATTCCATAGGATGCCTACCATATGAGAAACTAATATATTTTTCTTATATATAAATTTCAATATTCTATTCTATATTCTCTATTCTAACAAGTGATAAAAATCAAAGGAAAATCTAGCTAGAATTCATTTCTATACATGTTCCGATAAGGTTAGAATTGCATATCAACAGCCTAATTTAATATCAGCGAAAATTGTATCATTCGTTGATTTAATATAAAATTTCAGAAAATTAAAATTCCTGAAAATTCCTGAATAAACTGACTTTTTTTTCAGAGATTAATCTTAAAAATAAGCTATTTTTCGTTGCTCTTCCTAAGTCTCTTATTATCGCCATTGAAATTTCCTGATAATTTTCAGTAAATTTTCATCAATCCAAATATTATCTATGTTCTTTAATTAGAATGGCTGACTGACAGCCGAAATGTTTGTGCTTTGGCTTTTGGTTCATTAGCTGATGGGTTCCATTCCCACTATAGACATACATGCCGTATATTTTACGTTTTCAGAATCCACTCTAAGCTGTACTAGTATCTGTAACTTTAAAATGTGGATTTTATTTCCAGTAGAGGGCGCACTAAGCCTATAGATTCTGGTGTCATAACCAATATATCATTTTGTAGCTGTGACAGCAAGGTTCAAAATGCCATATTTGTGTAAGCGTTTAAGAGTTAGTAGAATATATTTTCGGTGGTAAACATGTCGAATTTTGTGTCAAACAAAGAGCATTTACGGCACGTGCTGATTTTCTTATTCAATCAGAAGAAAATAGTAGCTGATGCACATCGAATTCTTGTGGAAACATACGGTCTACATTCTCTATCTGCCGACATTTGCGAACGGTGGTTTAAACGATTCAAAAGTGATTTCGATGTCAGGGACAAAGAACGTGAAAATCGACCGAAAAAGTTTGAAGACACCGAGCTGCAAGCGTTATTGGATGAGGACGCCACACAAACTCAACAAATATTGGCAGAACAATTAAATGTTTCGCATGTATCCATTTCCAAACGCCTGGTAGCCACGCAAAAGACCCAAAAGGTTGGAAAATGGGTGGCACATGAGCTAAACGAGCGTCAAATGGAAAACCGCACCAATTTGGTAGCACTTGGATGGGAAACATTAACCCACCCGCCGTACACACCGGACCTTGCTCCTTCCGTCTATGAACTGTTTTCATCCATGGGACACGCACTTGCCGAGCAACACTTTCATTCTTTTGAAGACGTCCAAAAATGGCTCGACGACTGGTTTGGGTCAGGCGACGTTCAATTCTTTTGGAATGGCATCCATAATTTACTTATTAAATTGCAAAAATGTGTAGAAAGCGAGGACCAATACTTTGAATAAAATATATCTTTCCATTTTGTCTAAATCATTGCCTATTTTCATTGAAAAAATCCGTATTTTAAAGTTACAGACCTAGTAGATCCCGGCAGTCTAATTAGCCCTCGTAAGCAAAGAAATAACCGTTGAGTTCTAAACAAAGCCAAACCAAGTCTAAATTAAAATGAAGTTAAAGTTTCTTTTCATTTTCTTTGGATATACAATCAATGCCACTTTTGTGCAATATACTAGAAATACAAGAAGTACTTAGTTTTGGATATTAAATAAAAAATATCTAATGCAAAATGTGACTTAAAATCAATAACGAAGTTTTTTACATTATTTTATCGTCCTAAAGAAAAGGTACAATTAATTAACCTTTTCTTTCCGTGTAACTCAATAAATCGAAAATGAAACAGGAAAAATTATCATTCTTTCTTTTAATTAAATAAATACATGGTAGAATAGAGAATTTTAGAACTTTTCTAAGTATAGTTTAAATACACCAATCTTTGCTCGAATTTTTAAGTATTATATAAAATTCTACTAAATATTAAAGACGATATTTTGTTTTTCCAAACTTAAGTTTTCTTAATGTTCTTACTTATTCTATACATTAGACGAAGTCTGACAAGAGCCATAAGACCTTGAGCTTCATGAAGTCTAGTACAAAAAAGTCTGTTTACCCTGTTCCTGAATTATCCCATTTTCTAAGCCCTAATCCAGAATTGAATGAATGGTATATTGAGAAAGTATTTTATAAATTCTAAAAAGTTGTCAATTAATATAATTTAATAGATTTTCGAAATGATAAACACCATTAAATTATCTAAAAGATGTGTAGTGTAATGTTTTTAGAATAATTACATGCGATTTAAAGTTAACTTTTATTTAACATTTAACAGTTGGGGTTAAATCTGCTTTCAAACAAGCTAACAAAGATTAACGAGTGGACGTACGAGCTACAACAAAGAGGATTTTATTCCACTGCCTTTGGGGTTATTGGTGCATTTAGCGTAAGGAAAAAATAGCCAACACTTAAAAGCGCTGGCGACAACAGATGATACCAAAATATCAGCCATTAATTAACATATTGGAACTTCTTGTGTAAACAATTTTTACTGACCTGGCATACTATATTCATTTATAAAAGGGTATTTTTTTGTTCGTGACATTACAATGTGCAGTAACATTGAGATGTTATGAGTATAAAATCATACCAATTTATGTTTGATTAGAATGTTGACCTGAAAAATTGTTTTTAAGTTATTTTAAAATTCCGCTCGAGTTTTTACCACAATCTTTCACGTTTTACAGGGAGAACACATTTATCAAACCAACTAATGAGCTTGATATCTTATTTTGAGCAACTAAACGATATTGCCGTTTTATTAATATTGCAACCACTTAAGCCACTGCAGTCAACTACTTCACTCAAGTTACCATAGCTACCCTTTTCTTCACAAAATTTAAGAATTTATGTGAACAATATCCTTGAAAAGTAAAACCAACTATTCTCTGTAATAAGCATGTTTCACTGCGGTAGGTAATTAGTGACTTCGTAAAGTTATAAAGTTATATTGAATTTATTAATATAATGGTAAAAATATCCTGAATCCAGAGGTTATTTTTCTTGTACATATTATATTTCCTTTTTAAATAAGGATATACAAGATTTTATTATGTTCCATTTAGTTTTTTTAATTTTTTTAAAAGTTATTTTTATTTGAGTGTACGAGTTTGAATTTCGAATTATCCAGTAGTTAATTTTCTTCAATAAAATTTTCTGAAAAATTTTTAATTAAATATGTATGCCTTTCAATCTGGTAGATAGGTTTTAAAATTGCGAAAAAATATTGCAAAAAAAAATGCTTTTCATTAATGATTTTTACTGAAAGGATCATTTATTAAATTAAATAAAACAACTAAAATGGGATTTTAAGCTGCCAACGATACTTCCATAATATTAGTCTATGTTAAATTATCGATGATATTTTCGTTTCTCTCTTTGAAATATACATTTTTATGATATTTTTATTTTAATTTATTTTATACAGTTTGAAAAAAAATGTCTTACTAGAATGCATCATTTACAGGTGTACCAGTCAAATGCCTCTTATGTTTTTCATTTTACACAAATGTGCACCGCCTCTTGAAGAAAAATGATTCTCCAGACTCAATAAAAATATTCCATGGAATGAAGGTCATTACTAATTTGTGGGTGATCTTAATTCACACTTACTTGATGCAAAATCTTCAATCAATGAGTAAGTTTTAGTACTTGTATCATTTCACGAATGTAGATTTGATTCATTTGTTATTTGAATTATAATCATGACATATATTTAAACTATTTCTTAGTTAATAAACAGATTATGAACGTACAATTAATCAACATTTTACTTTCTATATGAGTTTTATATTATTTGTTACTTAAAAAAACTATAACAAATATGATTATTTTCCCAGGAGAGTCAAATGCTAAGATCTTTTCTTTAAATTAATTCTATTTAAACACACTTAACAACTTTGAAATTTAAATGCAATATTTTAATTTCAACTTTGATTAAGAATTTTAAAAAGGAGGATTATTTTAAGTAGTTTTTTGAAGAACTTTTGAAGTGAGGACTAGATTAGAATTAAGATAGGGTGGTTCCAAAGGAACCTAGCACCGCGTCCATATGTCTATTTTACTATACCCCTCAGAAAGCCCTATTTGAAGAGACCAGTGGCTGAAGCAAAATTCAGCAGACATTTTACAGGAATTTCTTGCAGCATTCAAGAATCAATCAAGTGCTGACCCAAATGTTCATATCTATGTGCAGAAATAGTTTCACATTCACATAAGATGTGTATTGAAGCTTCTTGAATATAATGACAACCTCTACAAGTGGCATCATCTAACACTTCCATTATGGTGAGATGCCTTTTAAGGTGGCAGTGTCCTGTAAGAAGTCCCACTGATTAGACTGCTTCTATTGAGCGTTAATAATTCTTTTTGTCTTTTACTAGGGCATGTGCTATTAAGTAGCCTTGCTTGTCTTTGATCCCTTGCATTGTGCCAGTTCATAAACTGTTGTTTTCTGAGGAGATCAAAGATGTTCTTTCTGATAAATTCTTTTGAAATACCTAGCACTGGTTCGGAACCAAAAAAGTCGGTTATTGATCCAGTCCTTGCCAACCTTGCTTGAAGTGAGGATTATGAGTATCCAAGTTTTCTACTCCTGTTCCACAAGAGAATTCAACATAATAGAAAATTGGACTTGCCCGATATCTTAGGAAATGAAAGTACATTCTTAAATAATTACATATTTCCATTTTTATTATCAAAATATATGAATTGACAAATTATTTTTCAGTATGGACAATAGAATGTATTACAGGGAGAGCACCCAAATTATATAAATATTCATAAATATATGCATAAAAATTTAGTACAATTCTCAAAAAATCCACTCCAGCTCTTTATTCTTCATGTCTAGAGTCATTTACAGCTTACAAACGTTAATTCAGTCGGAACTTATAATTTAAAAGTAATTCCAAATCATTATAAATAACGAAACCAAAATAGTAATGAAACCTATGTATTTTATTGAAAATGAAAGCATTAATCACACATTCAACTGATATCAAACGTAAAAGTCTGTTTTCGCATATATTTTAAATAACTCGAGATTTTTTTCTTTCAAAACAACTACTGTTTTGGCAACATATTTAATGAGTTTTTATCGCTTTATAGCAACACCATATCCATATTTTAACAAACAGTTAACATTCTTGACACAATTAAAGTATAAATTGTTCCTATATAATTCCCTTATAAATCCTTTATTCGCAAATATAATATCATTTTCCTGAATATTTAAAAAATATTCGTTTTAGAATATGGATTACATTTTATCGAGATATACAACAGTTTTTCTGCACATTTTCTTATAGTTCAACGGAATGAAAGAAAGAAATCTTAAAATGTCAAATTATATCTTAAAATTTCAAATATTTTAAAGTATAGCTTCTGAAATTATAGATTTAATAATGCAGAATTTGAAGAATAAATAATATAAATTGGCTTTGGAACTACAGAATTATACATTCTATTTGAACTACAAGTTATTTTCAATACTGTATCGAGACTACATAAACTGCTATTACTCAGAGACCTTTATTTGAATAGAAAAATATAAGTAAAATTACATAAAATTTCAATGACACAATTCATGCACACACTTATATAATTACGATAAGTAGCTTTCCTACTTCCAAAGAAGCATAGAAAATTTAGTTCTCTATTTTTGTGACAAATGAAAAATCAAATTTTAAAATACAGTACGCAACATTATATAAATACATAAATACATATATATATATATATATATATATATATATATATATATATATATATATATATATATATATATATATATATATATATATATATATATATATATATATATATATATATATATATATATATATATATATATATATATATATATATATATATATATATATATATATATATATATATATATATATATATATATATATATATATATATATATCATTTTGTCAAAAAAATTTGTAAAATTATATATCCTTTTCTAAAATTTCTACTTACAGGTAACATGCTTGAAATTAAAGAAATGGAGAAAAGCGTTTTATTTGAAGTTGTCCTCAATGGGTATCTTAGCGTGGTAACATTTTTTTTCATAAGGTTAGTATAATTGTCATTTTCATATATCTGTTTCATATATTTTATTTTGATTTGAATTTATAATATCCAAGCAAATATGGCTATATAGAGTTTTATTTTATACAAAAGGAATTTACAATTCTGTGAAACTTCTTTAGTATTATCATTTTCAAATTTATTTTTTGTTTTAAGTTACGCATAAGATTATGATCGTTTAAAAGCTTTTTATTGTTTAAATTTAATGTGGTTAAAATATTTCATATTTTTCAGATACATAAAATATAAAGGGATATATACGATTTATTTGCATAATTAATAGAAAATACTTTAAATATTCATTATATTTTAATTACTTTTCACATAGTTAGTATATAATATATATTAAATGAATAATTACAAACATATAAGTATTAAAAAACATTTTTAGCTAGAATTATTTGCAAAAATGTCGAACGTAACATAATTGGTGGAGAATGTCCATGATTTACGTTTTATGCCCAAATTCAATCCTAACACATCTTATGGATAACAATTAAAACCCTAAATCCATAGGAATGATGCGGGGGGATCTGACATATGAGGACACTGCAAAGTTAAGGGAAAAGAGTCCATCACCAAAATGTTACTGTAACATTTGTCGGACACATGGGTGACGTATGTTGGAGCCCTGCCTTACACAGATAAGAAATCATTAATAACATTTCGTATATGCAATTCAAGAATAGTGTAACTCTGCAACAATAATTCTTGGGATCACCGTCGCTTAGTGGTTGGACACCTCTTTTCGGAGTGAAAGAATTGGGGCACTATTGAACAAAGAGAGATGATAGTTGAGTTTCAGTCTCACCATGCACATCTTTCGAGAGAAGTGCCTGGGTTTTCCCATGTTGTTTGCCCTGTGGCATGTAAATACTTCCCCATATATATGAAAAGTCCTCCATGAAAGAAGTTATGCTTAGGATGTTAAAATGTTTCACAACAATCTTAGACCGTCATGCAGTCCACAAAGTGTAAATTATGTTTTAAACCCAATAAGTGGGACAGAGCAAGATTTTAAACCTGAAGTAATAATGTCTCAGAAGACTTAGAGCAGTCTGTAAGTAAGCTTATGAAACTGCGTCATAATGTTTTGTGTTAATGTTTCATGTTTGAGTGACGAGTCTTTTCCCACTGTTCCTTTGTTATTTTCATCATATTTGATGAGAAAAACATTTACAAGTCGCAAACATTTGCTATCCTCTGAAACATAATATTTAGATGCACTGAAATCAAAAAGCAAATACCCGTACAACAGAGAACAGAACCCGAGAACAGAGATTTTTAGTAAAAACACGCTTTGAGCAACAATTATGCAATGAATCAATCTTTCTGTGCATTATAACTGAACATCTTCGACTAAAAGAGGTAGTCACTCAAATCGAGTTCAGTTGCAAGCGCGTCTATTATTTTTCAAGTTTTCATCATTCGCATATTTGTTTCAGAGGATCATGGGTTTCGTCTTGGCTTGTTCCCAAAATTTATATAATTTTAATAATTTCTACAAGAGCAAATTAACTTCACAGTTTCAGCGTAAACGTTCATCTTTCTTTGTTTATTAGATAACATGAATGCACCTTCTTCTCAGTCAGCTTTATAATTATTTTTTTCATTCAACTGATGCCTTCCTCAACATGTTCTGTAAATGATGCCTCTAGTTGTAAAAATTTTTAGTTCTTTCACTGTAAACATAAGTATGAGCTCATTCTTATAGTGTTTTACCTATTTAGTTCTATTTACAGTGTTTCATTTTTTTATTGTTTCCAATAACCGTTTTAAAGCATTTGGTAGTAAGTTAAAAGAAATTTATTCTGTATTTTTTCCATTTACTGCGTATGTTTCGCATGATTATCTGTTACCCTTACCATCTTGTTTTATTAAAAAACTTCAGACTTTTCACACTGAAAAGTTATTCATTTTACTTCTGATAGAGTAAAATAAATTATTTCTACATTTACGATAATATTTTCCTTTTCTTGTGTTGCTTAAATTTAGATTGCTGCTTGATTTTGGGACGTTATCAGATAAATGAAATAATCAGATACATTATTAAATAAATGACAATATTATCATAAATTAAGAAATATATAATCAGATAAATGAGATCATTAATTTATCAAATAAAGGAAAATTAAATCTTGCAATATGCAATTCTTATTTCGAAGAATTTTGGTGAATTGACAAAGCTTTTATGTTACTTTTAATGACTTAGCTGAAATATTTCAAACTTTTATTATGATAAAAATATTGAAAATTTTAAGATAATCAGTTTTTCTACTCAGTGCAATTATTTCATTTTTATAAGGAGTTTTAAAAACGTACTATTTGTATGCAAAATGATTTACAAAGATTTGGAATTACTAGGTAAAATGTGATATTCGCCATGAATTCAAATCCTGAAGCATAAATATTTAATGAAAAATGCAGAACTATAAAACAGATTAAATATTTTTCCTATTCATACAAACATGCGCTGTGCTTATGCATTGAAAATCGATCAAACTCATTTCTAAGTAATACCAAGACATTTTTCAAACTGATCAGTACTCATGCAAATGAGTAAAAATATGCCAATTGAGATTCAAGCTTATATATTCCACATAAAAATATGATGCATATTTTATTGCAGAATAGATTAAAATTATTATTTTTTATCTAAACAGTTGTAAGGGAATTAAAGTTCACAATTTTTAATTTCCCATTTAATAATGAAAAATATGAATGAATTCTTGCATATTATCTTTTTTTCAATTAATAGAAGCTAATATTTACAATTAAACCTGTTCTAGTGTGATGGAAGGGAACCGCCTAAAAGAAAACGCATATGAAATATCTCACAAAACTTCTTGAATTCAGCTGTAAAGTATACTTGTAGTTTTTGCAACACAATTAAAAAGTATTTTTATGTGGTGAATAGGAACCACATAAAAAGTCTCACGTAGAAAAGAATTTAAAACCTTACGAAATGATTAGCAACTTCTTTTTTTTCTCTTTCTTTCTTTTTTTAATGAAATCAAAGCACGAAGCTATTACATTCAAGATAAGAATACCCCGATTAGGCAAAGCAGAAAAGCGAACTTCACTAAAATAACATATGTGCTTTAAATGATAGATAAATATAATGATAAGAAAAATTATATGTAAACCAGTACTAAAAACTGGAAACTTGAAAGCCCTACATACATAAGTTTAGTTTGTAACTGGAGTGATAATACATGTGTATTGTTACCCCATGAATGCATTTAATTAGGTAACAATGCATAATTGGCTAACGCAATATTGATGCAATTTGATGAAATACATATGAAAAATCGAAAAACTAAATAACCGATAAAACTATTGCCTTTTTATAAAAATTTCGTCATTTATAATTTAATATGAGATAGAAGTTTTCTTATATCGAACAAAAAAAATTTCACAAATATAATCAGAGAAATAAAATATTGCACAAAAAAAAATCACGCACGAAAACAAGTTTGAGTAAACGAACTTTGAAACAGATTTGAATCTTTTATGTCGCCCTCATGTCTGTGTGTGAATGCTTTCCCTTTTCTCTAGTAATCTGCTTTATTCTACTTTAAAATTGAACTCCGTAAGAACTGGTTATTTTTTTGCGTATTGGCTGAACCGAGAAATAAAAAATAAAATACATGTCAGGTTTTTAAAAATGTTAAATGAATAAATAAATACTTTTACTATATCATACTCAAATATTTTAATACATTCTCAAATATTTTACATAACAATATTTTATTATATATAATATATTAAAAATGTTTTTTATGAATATTCATAAAGAAGCAGACGATTTTATTTTCCTAGCGTGTTGATCAAATATATGTTTTATTTTCTCACTAGAAATTGAGGTGAATGATGATTACGTGTTACAAAACGAAACTTTGTACCACAAAATTTTACTGGCGCTTGTAAAAAATGCTCATGCAACCGTTACGGAAATGGAAGAAGCTTACAAGAACAAATGTTTTGGTGAGTCTATACTTTTAATTGACATAGTGACTTCAAAAGTATATGAAACTGACTGTCCTAAGCCTGACTGACAAGAAAGTGTTGAGAACAATCAACAAATTACGTTAACTATGCCATTTGAAAATGCAGTTGGTGAATGCCATGTATGAAAATAACGACATCAATTGAAAAAAAAAACATTTTAAAAATATTGTATTTCGCATCTCAACTATTCAGAACTTCGACATGTTTTCTCTGGATGAAACTAAAAAACTAATGCATACACGGATTTACTGATATTTTGAGTAAAAAAAGTTTTCAATATGATCAAAATTTCCAGTAATCTCAGGACTGTGGTATCACTATATGCAAGATTTTAATATCAGGTGATGAAACGTGGTTGGATTATTTTGATCCTGTTGCTCAAAGCATTTGGAAACACACTAATTCTTCACTACAGAAAAGCA
Source organism: Latrodectus hesperus (assembly GCA_037975125.1). Lineage (NCBI taxonomy): Eukaryota > Metazoa > Arthropoda > Arachnida > Araneae > Theridiidae > Latrodectus > Latrodectus hesperus. The sequence goes on from JAJQOW010000280.1 coordinate 132,179, forward strand.
TCCAATATATAAAATTTGTTGCAAAGATTATTAATATTATTTTCTTTAATCCTAATGAGGTAATCTGTTACAAAACATTTCCTCAAAAAGATACAAAAATGGGTATTTTTCAGTTTTGAAAGTTTTGTAACAACATTATCAAAAGAGCTTAATGAACAGGACAGACATAATATCATGATAATAAACTTCCGCAACTTTCTGCACACGCGTCTATTCAGTTTCTTAGTAAATGCAATATTAAATCATACCTTATTTCCCTTACAGTTTTGCACCACGTAATTTCTAATAGTTTTTGCCTTTGAAGGAAAAACTGTATACCAGAAAATTTAAAACAAAGTACACGTTTTTTTTCTTTTTGAAGCAGTTTTTAGAAAAGGATGTTTTTCCTTTGAAAAGTGACTTGAAAGATGAGAATGTTACATATCATCTGAGAAAAAATATTTTGTAAATAATTAACATTTTGCTATAAATATTTTGAAATTTTTTATGATTTTACTGTCACAGTTTTTATTAAACACATTTTGTGCATTATATTTATTTATATATAGTATCTATAAAACCCTTTTGTCTCAAAATCTAAAGAATATGAACTAAAATCACTTTATATAAAGTACTTTTCAGATCTGTCCTCAGCTATGGATCTGAAACTTGGATGTGTACTAAATCTCAGGGAGAACAACCAGCTTTGAATGAAAAGTTCTCAGAAAAATCTTTGTTGCTGTAAAGGAAAATGAAATCATGTTTTGAATTGTACAAATTATTTAAGAACATAGATATCCATTATAATAAGTCATATGAAATTTGAGGGACACAAATGAAGAGTGGAACCTTTATCATTAACATTTAAAATTAGAAGATTTTAAGATCTTAAGAGTAACTAATTGGAAATCAATTGCAAAAAAATAGGTCGATTAGAAGAAAGTTCTTGAGAATGCCTTACCTTAGCTCATCAAGTGCTGTCTTGTCAATAGAAAAAGAAAATATAGGATCTTTCACTCATGATATTATATTTTTATTTATATTTATCTCTATGATTCTCTTCTTGGGGATGTGTAGGAGTGAAAACATAATTGTTCATGTTTTTAAACAGAAAAGTGATAACATATATTAATATTTACTATTACTGCATTATTATTTTATAAGAGTGTGTCATAATTTATAAAGTTGAATGGCTCTGAATTTTTTATTTTCAAAAGAAATGTTGATAAAAATAGTTTAAAAATATTGCCTTTACAAGAAATTCTGTAAACATTATTTTCCTCCTTTTTTTAAAAAAAAAACATGATCCTATGAAATTGCCTTTTATTTAAGGTTGAGATTATTTTAAAATGTGTAGAAATCATTTGAAGTTTCGTAATAACATAGACATTTTAAATAATACATGGAAAATAAATAATAAAAACATTTTCCTTTATATGTGTTTAAATGTTACAATTATTAGCTGTTAATTTAACATAGCAGTAGTAAGCATTGTTTAAATTTTCACATTTCGTTTCTTACTTCCGATTTCGTTTCTTACTAATGCATCTCTTCGTCAACACTCTCATTTCTCTCCTACAACGAGACCAACTTAGATGAAAAACTGAAGGCCTGTTTAGGAGGTCAAAACTCTGTATTTATAATATGTCCAAGATACAATTAGATTAGTTCTTAATATAACTCCAAATAAATCATAAGTCTCTGTTTTATTATCATGCATTCTTAAATTTTTTGCCCTCCATGCATAACTATCATTTCATATTATTTTTATAGAGACATATATTTCAGCTTAAATTTGAAAAAGAAATTATATTTAATGCAAAAATTTAAAAGAAGATTTAAAAAAAAACTTTAATGTGAATTTTTTTCATTTTAAATTCTAAAATTATCTGAATTTTGATTTCTTATTGTTTATAAAAAACGCATTCTCAATGTAACAAAATCCTTATTGAGAAGTGGTTCAACACATAATTCGTGAATTAAATGTTTAGTATACAAATGGAATTAAATCAAAGTATTAACTATTTTTTAAAGAAACTTCTTTGTATCAGATACCTTATTATGAATAAAATTTTGACAATAAGGTAACTGATTTCGTTTAAATATGAAATTTTTATGATGTATTCAATTTTTTACGTAATTATTCAACGGAATTTAACTAATATTTTTCAGAAAAAGACATTCAGTCATTAGTGGAAATTAATCCACGCATTAATAGCCACCAGAATCATGTATTTTAATGATTGAACTAAGGTGACATGTTATATTCTTGATAATGATCTTGATTATTTTTAAAAAAATATGTCTTCTCTAATTCTAAATTCATATCAAGTTCATGTGATTTATATAACATGTAAAATAAAAAAAAAACTTCCCTGGAAATTTATGCACTAAATGATGTTTCATAAAATTTTAAATAATTTGTCTCATTCAAATTTACATTATCCTTAATTTCAAACTGTTAAATTCCTCCTAAACGTTTGTGTGCTTATTATTTTTAAGATGCAATTTAATTTCAAAATCATGATGTCATTATTAGAAATGTTTTAGTGTTACGTTTTTAAAATACTTATAAATTTTAAGCAAATATTAATTGCATGCAGCAATTTAAATGACCATTTTTTTATTTATCAAAAAATATGGAAGTATAATCGAAGTTGAGGTATGCAATGTTGCTTTAAAATATGATTAATAAGAAGTGATGTGCTGTAATAGAAAAGATGTAACCACTCTTTCGTAGATAAATATTTTAAATATTTTTCTGAGTTTTTTAACATATCATAGTTATATTTAAATACGTTATTATAATAATAAATGTATTATTATAGTGCAACTATACTTGCTTATGGAGTAATGAAATCGAAAGGAAATAAAATTAATATTCCTCTTTACATCATTCGAAGGTTATGGAGGTATGTAAAATCGACAATTCTATTACAATTTTTAAGCATACTTTGTAAATCAAATAATTAAATTTGCAAAAAATAGCAAATTTGTGCATAAAATAGCCATGTAGTAACAAATTAGATTAAACTAAGCAATTTTGCATATTTTTCTTAATATATTTCATTAAATGACCAAGATTAGATTGTAATATTGAATAAAGCATTTTTAGCTTGTAAACACTAAATACATGAATAGCGCATTTAATATATTTGTATTCAACAATAAATATTTAAAGAGTTGTGTCCAATTTTATTTATTTTCTCCAAAATAATATCATTTCCATTCTTTTTTAAGTAAAAATATTTTAAATTCAATTAAATTAACGTTAATACAACAAAAAAATTTATCATTAAAATACAATAGAGTGTTATTACAAATAAATCAATGGGTTTTGATACATTACTACATCCGAACTTGAAAACGGGTGTTTCGATGACAACGCAAACGAGGGGGTATGGGCATACTAACATTGCCCATACTTCCGTATGGGTAATGTGCGTGTGGTTGCCATGGTTGCTGAGTTAACGTCAAATTCAAATTGGCGATAGAACCCAGACAGTTTTGTGTGCTAGTATATCATAACTTTAAGGAGAGCATTCCGCGGCGGCCATACATATGCAAACTTATTCCAACAAAGCATTCTGCACTGATTTTGACAGTTCAAAGAAACTGGTTGCTTATGTAAAAGTTTTGGCCATGCGTTACTGATGAAAAAATGAATAAATTTATGTCCATAGTCCCAAGAAATCAACAAACCGAGCTAGCCGCTAAGTTTTGTGAAAAATTTTGAAAAAAACATTTCGATTTAAGCCATTTTATATGAAGATGTTGCAGGCATTATAGCCAGATTGTTATGTTAAAGAAAAAAAGGCACAATCAAACTGACCAATGTATAAAGAGAACTGAAATATCACCTTCACATCTGCTGTATCACTCAAAGAGGATATATTGAATATATCCTCTTAGAGTGATATGACAGATGTCAATATTGTATAGGTGCGAGTCTTGAATACTTTCGGTTTATTTCATATATAGCTCGTTGTTGTAATCCAGTTACATGCCAAAATAAACGCATCGGAAACCCGATGATTCTTTTGCAGTAACCTTTTACATAAATTATAGCAATAAATAATCTAACTTTGAAGAATTATTAATTTATTTCTGTTAATTGTTAAGACACAATGATGCGTATTTATTTGCAGGGTTATTTTTTTTTATTTTTTTCATTGTGCGTAACTGAGTACCTGCCCTAAGGCATCTACTCATTCATCTGAGTTTAAAAAACTAAGAGAAAGAAATTAAGTGAGTGTAGATATGAAAGTAAAGAATTAGGCAAAAGCCTTGGAGAGTATTGCGTCTGATGAGAAAAAGGCCGCAATTGGTCTGACTTGAGCATCCCCAGGGAGGATATGTGATTCGAAGAGTTGATCAAAGTTTCCAGCTTGGCACTTGGGTGCTTGCTTGTAAAAGTTGACATTTAGTTTTTGAATGAATTGAGATAAATCTTCCAGATTAAGATCTTTTCGGATGTTTTTATTTCTTACAAAGTAGGGAGCATTTATAATTTTGCGAAGGATTTTGTTTTGGAAGGTATTTAATAATTTTAAATCTTGTTTGGTATATGAACACCAGGCAGGGGAAGCATACGTGATGATAGGTCTAATAGTAGAAATATATAGAAGCCTTTTGAGTTTAAGATTGAGGTTTGAATGCGGTCCAATTAAAGATCTAAGTTTGTGATATGCATGCCAAGCAGCAGCAATTTTAGATTTAATATGTGCAGTCCAGGTAAGTCTATTGTTGATGAGAAGTCCAAGATATTTAGCTTTAGTTACTTTTTCGATAGGTTGACCAAAAATATAGAGCTGATTCTGAACTTTATGTTTTCCAGGTTTTCTGCTGATGACTATGAGTTTAGATTTAGATGCATTAATGGCAATTTTCCAGTTGTCGCACCAGGCTTCTATATCAGTAATTTTATTTGCAGGGTACATAAACTTATATAATCAAGTTAAATTTATTTGCAAATGTTAACTGGTGGATAAGAGATAATCCAAATTATCATTAGATATTATAAATTCAATTGAAATATTTTCATCTTAAAAGGCTAGAATTTTTCAGTATATTTTTTAATTTGTTATCACATAGAATTCAAATAAATTTTTCATTTGTAAAGTCATTATAAAATTTCTTCTTCATATATGTGCCAGGAGTCGTATATAATTCTGAGTATATTTTCTACCGACAAGTTTTAATTACATTCAAACATTACGAACACTTAGAACAGACTATACAATGAAATTTCGAATTAATTTTCTCCAAGCTTATAAACTTACTTTGAAGGAAATCATATAACCTTAAACTTTAGCATTTTATCACAAAATGACACAGGAAATTTCTTTGCAGTGAAATCATACTGAAATTTATTTTTTAAGATTATTTATATATTTTTACAAATTATTGATATATTGATATTTATTCCATTGATATTTTGCAATATATTACAAATTATTGATATATTGATATTTATTCCATTGATATATTGCAATATATTACAAATTATTGATATATTGATATTATTGATTTATTGATATTTATTCCTTATTTGTAAGAATATTTGCTTCTTCATAGAAATGTTTTTTTTCAAGAAAAAATAAATGTTGTACCATCATAAGTGAGTGCAAACTTATATTTTTAAAAGTTAAGCCATCCTGAAGTTACTTCAGCTGACCTCAATTTTAGGTTGACACCACCTGCTTCACTGGTTATGGCTTGCGCATTTCTCTTGCCTCTTTTTGGAACGGGACCCATCTGGAGAGAGATAGTGGAAAAGCACATAACTGAGAGGTGTGAAGCCTACTGGTGGACAAATATACTATATGTAAACAACTTCATATCAGCTAAAGACATGGTAAACCTTGATGCATTTTCATCACTTAAAAATTGTCATCTACTTTTTAAGACTGGTTATTGTATTTTTTAATATTACTACGAATGTTTAAAATTAAGAGATTTTACATATTGTTTCTAAACATTCTTTTGAATTTAAATAATGTATTATATTTTTAACATTGTCTTTGATGTATTTATAATTTTTTACCCACATTCAAACCTAAAAATAGATGCCGAAGCTGCTTTATTTTGGAATTTAAAATTTTATTTTAATATAATTATGAAATTAACCACAATTAAAAACCTACTGGATTAAAATATCATCTTGGATCCATGTTACAGAAAGATATATCAACTTTTCCAATCTAAAAGCTCTTAGGATTTTAATTGCTTCAGTTTTGTGACTTTTCAGTCTCTAGGATTTTATGAATATAGCAATGTATAGGGATGAAGATTTTGGAGCTTTGTGTTCGCCTTTTCAGTGGCGCAGAATTTATTTTAAGGAACGATAACACGATGCCACATAGAGCCTTTTAAATCGACGAATTTCTAGAAAGTGAAGATATTCACCGGATGGATTAACATAGCAGATTTTGAGCTTTCAACCCTATACAACATCTCTGAGACGGTCTGGAGAAGGCAACTGAAACTCACATCTCCCCCCCCCCTACTGAGAACCGCTTAGGGCCTATAAATGGGATCGATTGCCACAGGAAATCATAAACTGCCTTATTTCAAATAGGATATCACGCTTGATTCATTTGTAACTGTAAGATGGCATCGCGTACCTGTGTTATGATACTATTTTTTTTTTCTATTTTAAAACAACAGTGGATGCCTTCTGACTCAAATAAGTATTACACACGGTCAAGAACGCGTTTTCTAACTGTTGCTTTGTTATTTTTATTATAATGTACAAATGTATGCACATATCGGTTCATTAAAATCGGTTCCATACTTTTAGAGATAATTTACCAAATCTAAAAATTCCCTTGATTTGTAATATCAGTATACAGCCTTATTTCATGCAGTACTTCACTAGGATGTGTAAAATTATGTATTGGTCTGCTTTCGATTTGGAATTTATTTGCAAGTAAAAATCTTCAAAATACATTCATCAAATGTTCATCAAACTCTGCTGCAAGTAAAATTTAGTTTCATGAAATATTTTTCTAAAAATTTCTAATATGTATTTTTAGAAAAGTGCAATTCATTATGTGTCACCCTAGTTTCCTAATAAAACCATGTATTTTCTTCAAAAAGTATAAATTTCTTTAAAATCTCACTAATACTTAAATTATTTATAACTTACTTAAATTATATTTAACGTAGGTAGCTATAAGCAAACATTATTTGATCAAACTCTAATAAAAATAAAATAGAATTCAATTGGCTTAATGACTAAATCATATTGAGTTATTGTTATATTAAGACACAACATTTTTTTGAAATAAAATAGGTACAAGTTACAAAGTTTAAAAAAATTTTTAAATTTTGTGGAAGTTTACAAAATTTGAGTCTTGATTGAGAACCAATAAAGAATCAATAAATGATATAAATTACCACACACAATAATTATCCAAAATCACCAAACATTATAAGAAATTCTATAAAAAGGAGAAAGATTGTGAAAAAGATTAATTCAAAAAAACTTGCATCCAACATAAAGCAGTCATTATAAAATTAATGAATATATTACAAAAGGTGACACAGAAACAATGATTAGAATCATAAAACTCACAGGGATTTTATTCATAATAATCCTATAAGAATAAGGCCAGTAAGCTTACATAGAAAGTTGAAATAAATACTGAGAATTA
>JAJQOW010000281.1:0-139667 GCA_037975125.1 Latrodectus hesperus
ATGTCTTTTAAGATTTTTATTTCATTTTAAAGAGCTCAATACGAAAACCAGAAGCTAAACATTTTTAATAACAACCCCATATCGGTTGCTAACAAATACAAAAGAAAAGTAAAATGAGAGAAAATATATATTAAGTCTTGGTATACAGGAGACACACCACACTGAATAAGCATATCTCGAATAATTTAATTTAATGTCTCTTGACCGATATGGAAGTTTGTACTTGAGAATGTACCAGCTCAGGTATGAACCTCGTGACTGAGTACGAGATCGGTTTCAGTGTTGCATTGCTCTAATACTGAAACAAAAAATTTATTGTTTCATTAATTTACCCTTTAGAGAAAAATTAGGTAAAACACTTGAACGTCCTAGATCTCTTTCATAAATGGTTTGATAATATTTTAAAATTATTTTAAGATATCAGTTATTTTGATGAGTGCGCAACAACTATTTAATTTTTATCGGCCACACAGTTTAAATTTTTAGCCATACTTTCTTTTTTATCATTATTTATTAGCGAAACATTAGTCTTAAGAAGCTTACATGTCAAAAGCAAAAAACAAAATTACAATCATGAAGCTATTTCGTATAACATCACAAGTCACGCCATCCTTAACTTTTACTATTTTTTAATATTTTCTTTCCTGTTTAAAGTATAATTTTTGATATTTTTCTAATAAAATTTATATTGAAGAATGTAATAAATTTATTTAAATATAAATTTGAGTAATTAAGAATAAAATTTTTAAACCAAAATAGGCTAATGGACAATTTATTGCCAGGCAAAATATATTTAAAATTTTTAAATATTTCTACTCCATTATGTAGCAGTAAAAAATTATCAATTTACAATATTCATGTAATATGCATATCAGAAGCAGTTTAAATGAATTATATACTTAATGTTCCCTTTATTCAATCTATTTTGTGTTATATTGATGGCATTTTTCTAAGTAAACATAACAAACTTTTATTCAAATGGATTTCCATTCCTTCCGTCTATTCACACTGCAATTGTTCAAGATTTCTTTATCAGTATGCTTATTGAGCTTCAATTTTGTAATATTTTTAGAGTTACACTAAATAGTAAAATTTTGTCACGATTACTTACAAATGTTTGTAAACAATTAAATAATTATCTTAAAGTAATATAGGATATTATTGAGCAAATCTTAAGAAGTATTTTAGCAATCTTATTAACGTTCTCCAATACAAACTTCCATATCAATTTAATAACTTAATTACAACTCTTCTATTTCCTTTATTCGGTGATTTAAACATAACCACCATTCTTGAGAAACAATAGAGGTGTATATACCTAAATTATCTTTTTACTATTGAAGAATCGGCTCGATTTAATAGTTCCTTATACTTCCTGGTACAAACTGCACCAACCTTATCGCTATCTGATCGAGTAGTAACGAAGCTGAAAGCTCTTCAAATGAAATTATTTTCCTGCAATCAATAGTTTAAAAATCTGAATATAGCCAATATTTAAAAAAAAGAATATCAATTTGTAATATAAATTGAATGCGGATCATACTTTTCTTATGTCATTAACTATTTTTTTAATGTTTAATTTACTTAGTTTGATTAAACATGCTTAAAATTAGTTGGAAGAATAACTTTACAATCAAAGATAATGCTTCTATTGAATAAAAAATTTAATTATAGTTTTTAAAATTTGAGATGTTTAAATTATTTATATTTACAGGAAAAAATAGCAATGACAAGTACCCCTCTAAGATGTACCACCTTACGATTTCTGAGTTATTAGCTAATAAAATAATTGAATTTCATTCTCATGATGGAAATTCATGTTTAATAAAAGATTAATTTTTAATTTTAAAATTTAATTTTTTCTTACATAAAAATAACTTTTACTGCAATGTAAAGATATCAACTAACTTATTACAGTGAAGAAATATTATTCTAAAGTATGCATCTTTTTGCTTGTAAAATCTCCTTATTTTATAATGTATATTTCCTGTACATTATATAAGTAAGGAGTTGAAAAAAATTTATATTGTTCCTCAATAGTTGTTTATAAACTTTAGTAATATATATTTTATCAAATATTCTGTTAAAAATTCATATATACAATTGACTTGACAAAATTTTAATTTTATATTTAGTCCCAAAGATTTTGGCATAAAAGTTAAAATGCATCAACCGACTGTTAATATGGCCAAATCGCAACAATAAAAAGCACCAAATTACTGTCATAAATTTACTGATTTTCATTTTATTTAGGTGAGCATAAACGATTAAATAAAAGAAAATCATTCAAACTTTTAAATAATATTTCCTTTTTAAACTAAAAAAGAAAACTCGTTGATTGTTTAAATATTAACAATATATATATACATATATATATATATATATATATATATATATATATATATATATATATATATATATATATATATATATATATATATATATATATATATATATATATATATATATATATATACATATATATATATATATATATATATATATATATATATATATATATATTATATACATATAATTATTATTATTTTATATATTTAAATACATATATGCCCCGTGTGGTGACCGGGGGGTAAGAATCGTCCCAACGTACCAATGCATGTCGTAAAAGGCGACTAAAATGGACCCAGTCCCTGGGGGTATAACCAGGTTGGGCGTGGGGTTAACAACCCCATCCCGGAAAAACTCAACTGTTCAGAAATCCAAAGAAAGAATTATCCAGCCTCTTCATTTTGGTAAATGACTTGGAAACGGCTTGAGGACTTCGCTTTTTGGAACATAGAATGTGAGATCACTGTACTACAGTAAAGGACTTCAATTTCTCATAGAAGAATTTGACAAATACAATATCAATCTACTCGCCATTCAAGAAATGAGATGGCTTGGAGAGGGTAGCATTGAAAAAAAGAACCACACGCTGTATTATAGCTGTGACAAGAAAAAAAATGTCTTTGGAACTGGGTTCCTACTGAGTAAAAGCATTAAGCACCTAGTGATAGACTTTGTTCCTAAATCACCACGACTTTGTAAGATCCGCTTGAAAGGTAAGTTTTTCAATTACAGCATCATTAATGCTCACGCACCAATGGAAGATAGGGAAGGCGAAGAGAAGGAAATTTTCTACGAAGATTCATCAACGCTCTACAGAGCCTGTCCAAGACACGATATTAAAATCATCTTGGGCGATTTGAACGCAAAATTGGGAAAAGAAGATGAGTTTAGACCTACAATCGGAAAATACAGTCTACATGATAATGGTCAACGATAATCAATGATAATGGTCAACGATTGGTTTACTTTGCTGCCGAGCACAGCTTGATTATTTCGAGTACTGTTTTCCCCCATAAACGAATACATAAGATGACTTTGAACTCACCAGACATGGTGACCCAGAATCAAATTGATCATGTACTCATCGATTCCAGACATGCATCCGACATCCAAAATGTCAGAACATATCGTGGTGCAACCTGTGACTCCGATCACTTTTTAGTTATTGCCAAGATCTCAAATGCTCAAAAAACTCACGGGGAGAGACAGAAAAAGTTTGATTGTGACAAGCTAAAAATTGAAGCAAGCAGAAGAGACTTTCAGTCCACATTTAATACAGAAATAATATCTAAAAACAATTCTGAAATGGAAACTGTGGAAAGTAAGTGGAATTCACTTAAAGAAGCAGTCATTCACGCCGCTGATAACACTCTGGGAAACGCTGAAAAGCCGAAACGTAATGACTGGTTTGACAATGAGTGTGTTCTTGTAACACAAGTTAAAAAAGTTGCCTACAAAAATATGCTTCAAAAGCATCACTCAAGAAGCTTTGTTGAAGATCACAAGAATTCCAGAAAACAAGAAAAGAAAATCCATAGGCTGAAAAAAAGGCTTTTTCACGACGACCTATTCAAGGACGTTGAACGTCTCAGAGGGTCCAACGAAAGCCGTGCTTTCTACCGTGAAATCAACCTTGGCCATAAAGACTTTAAGCCAAGAATTACTGCTTGCAGAGATACAAACAATCTCATTCTAAATAACAGAACAGAAGTTCTCCATCGATGGAATGAACACTTTGACCAGCTGTTGAACTGCAACATCCAAGATGGAAATGTAGCTCACCCGAATCCTATTACAGAAAGTGACACTGTCCCACCACCATCTTTGGCAAAAGTTAGAGAAGGGATAAAAAAGCTAAAAACCACAAGGCTCCATGTCCAGATTCTATCCCATCGGAACTCATAAAAAGTGCAGCAACCGAAAACATTGAAGAAATTCACCACCTCATTGAATCTGTATAGAACCAAGAGGTTCTGCCTGAAGATTGGAACCTCTGAGTATTATTTGCCCCATTCACTAAAAAGGAGATATCTTGGAATGTGCAAACTATAGGGGTATTAGTCTTCTTTGTGTTTTTTACAAGTTGTTCTCAACAATTCTTTTCAACAGACTAGTACCATTTACAGATAACCTTAACGGCGACTGTCAATGTGGATTTCGCAATGGAAGATCCACAATAGAACAGATTTTTAACATAAGGCAAATTTTGGAAAAAGGGAATTCGATGTAAAGACACACCATATTTTCATAGATTTTAAAACTGCTTATGATTCAATAAAAAGATACTTACTCTTGGAAGCTATGAAAGAGTTTGAAATACCTCAAAAACTCATTAATTTGGTAGCTATCACTTTAAACAAGACTAAACTTAGAGTCAAGATTCAAAATGATCTGTCAGAGCCTATTCTTGTTTCCAATGGCTTAAGGCAGGGAGATGCACTGGCCTGTCTCCTCTTTAATCTCGGCCCTCCAAAAAGTTGTAAAAGATTCTAACATAAACACTCGAGGAACGATTTTCAACAAGTCTGTACAGATATTTGCATATGCTGATGACGTAGACATTGTTGCACGAACGCCCGAGGCCTTAAAAGTAGCTTTTAAGTCACTAGAAGCTGCAGCTAGTAAAATGTATCTTGCAATCAACCAAGACAAAACAAAATACCTGACCACCGAAAATTATAGCACTCCCTATCTAGAGGTAGGAAATTACAAGTTTGAAACTGTTCACAACTTTAAATACTTGGGATTTGAATTGAATGCATCAAAGGACATCGCACCTGAGATCCGCAGCAAGGTTACAGCTGCTAATCGATGCTTTTTCTGCTTAAAAAAATACCTAAAATCTACTTTCGTCAGTCGAAAAACAAAAATTTTCATATACAAATGCTTGATTCGCCCTATTCTCACTTATTCATCTGAAACGTGGACATTGACTGAGAAGGACAAAGAAACCATTTCCATTTTTGAAAGAAAAACTTTAAGAAGCATATTTGGTGGAATATAGTGTGAGAATACATGGCGAAGAAGAACTAATTCTGAACTCTATAAACTATATAAAGAACCAGATATTGTTAAATTTATTCAATACAGAGATTAAAATGGGCAGGACATTTGAGTCGGATGAACGATAATCGGATGACAAAAAAATTTTCTTGGCTCGCCCCATTGGCACCAGAAAAAGAGGACGACCGAGACTCCGATGGCGTGACTGCCTTGAAAACGACCTAAAAACACTAAAAGTGACAAAATGGATGTCCTTGTCCAAAAATAGGGGGTCCTGGTATGCACTTCTGAGGAAGGCAAAGGCCCACCCGGGCTGTTAAGCCAATGAAGAAGAAGAAGAAGAAATACATATATATAAATATATACATATAAATATCAACATATATATATATATATATATATATATATATATATATATATATATATATATATATATATATATATATATATATATATATATATATATATATATATATATATATATACACTAGCTAACCCAGCCAAGCGTTGCTGTGGCTCAGTAATTATAATACATTGAATCAATTTTTTACTAATTCTTTGGTACAATCAAATTAATATTTTCTAAAAAAATTTAAAATAGATGATTCATTCATATGAGATTGAAAATAAAACGTTTCGCCAAAATTTAAAAGTAATAGGTAAAGTATCGAAATTTTGAAATTAAGCACAAACCAACATATACTTTCTAAATTTACATTTTATTCATCTTTTATTAAATTATAGTTTGTAATCAGTGACTTACTTACAAAATATACAATATAAATTAAAAACATATAAAAATAAATTGTTATAAATGAGATAGATAACATTGACATCGAACTATTATTTTTTCAATTTTAAATTATTAAAATTAAAAATTATCTAAGTACTACTTTTTGTACAACATTCCTGGTTAACTGTCTATCGCTAACACGAAGAGATTTGGTGGTTTTTCTACACGTGAGTTGTCCATGTGAGAAACATGTGTTTTCCAAATCCAAACCGCAAATAGACATTGTTTGGCATTGAGATTTATTTATGGTCTTCGCAAAAGCTAAAAAATCGGAAATTGGAGCCTTTTAAACGGTATTGGAAATTTTGACGCTATGAGTTGAATACGTGGCAACAGGAATATATCTCTTTTAAATTTTCCCGTCAAAATTGTTGCTTCGAGAATATTTTCGGTCAATTTTTATGACTTAACGTGTACCATTACATAATTAAGATGGGTTTTAATTACGTAGAAGAATAATTGGTGAACAAATTTTTCATTGAAGATTGTGTGGTGGCATTCCTGGCATATCCAGATAATTCAAAAATTCAGTTGGAAAGTTTACGGCTTCGTTTTCATCAATAACTGTGTCGATTGATTTAAAAGACATCAAATCACCGGGCAACATCTGTTGTATATGGAAGTTAATTTCGTTCACATCAACGTTTCTTGCTGCCAAAATAGCACGATTACAGAGCCAATTGTGTTCTAAATAATTATTCAATATATCCGGAAAGACATTCTCTATTAGTTCATTTCTCGTTTCAACAACAGGGCAGAAATTATCTGGTAATTTTATGTGTTGTGTATTTTGATGCAACTCAATTTCACCATTTCCAATATCCAGTCATAGTCAATCGAAGTGTCTCAACACAAATAACCATCCTTGAGAACTTTATACTACATTCTGGTACGATGAAGGGCTTCTTCGGATAGGAAACACCTTCTTTCCGATGATCACAAATTTCTAAAATATTCATTCCTTCATGTAGAAATAAACAAACAAACCCAACCTTGCAAAATAAATAAATATTGAAATGAATGAATGTGAAATATGTGTGTGTGTTTCCCTCACACCATTTAATGCAAACACGGAAACACGATACAAGACTCTGTAAGAAAGAATGAAAAAATCAGACGTTTCGATCTTCGTGAACCATTGTAATTGCATCTATAATTTCATCGAATGCTTCGGAGTATGGGATGTTTGCAATTATCTAAAAGAAATTATTAGAAGTGTCCCACAACAACGAAGAGTAGCCGAAAAAGATTTCAGGTTCAAAACCCCAACTTCAATATCCACGCTTCATATGACACTAAATAAAAAAATGTAACTTTTCGTCACAGGATCCTGTAACATATTACAGGAATTGCATCAAAGGGAAATGCGTTTCTCACCTCGCATTTCATACAATGGCGCCCGCCACATGTACGGATATACCAAAAAAACATCCCAAGACGCCATTGAGAAGCGCCCTATGAATCATATAACGCCTTATTTAATTTATGGCCGGTATCTAAATCCATCCTTCATATTAAAACAATACTCTATAGAAAATCGAAATTTCTATGGAGTGAAGGGGTAAACATGCGTTACGCCCCTCTCATTTCCTGAAACAAAATATTGTTACCGTACAATAAATATCAGAATTCCATCGAAGGTTTTCAAATATCGTGTTCCAACATTAGGATAATTGTACACAGTTCTCGTTGCATCTCGGATGATCAATAAATAAATAAAAATTTCATGAAGACGCTGGTTAGTGTAGTATTTTCAGGAAGCGTTCCGCGAATGGGAATTATAACGCATTTCATTAAACAATGACGAGAGTAAAATGATTTCGGACTTCACCGACATGTATGAATCTTATCAAGAAAAAAATCATGACGAAGGGAATGCATTTCACGCACGCACAAGAATTTTATCGAATGGAAATATGCTTCGGTGTATCCTTGCAATTATCTAAAAGAAATCATCAGAAGCGGGGCCACAACAACGACGAAAGATTTCGGGTTCAAACCCGAACCAACTTCTATATCCTCTCCAATTTGAAAGTTTTTCTAGATCCACGCTTCATATATCACTAAATAAAAATATATATAACTCCTTTCAAGATCCTGAAACATGTTACAGGAATTCCATCAAAGGAAATTGCTTTTCGATCCTCGCATTCCACTTTTATTATTTTTATTTCATCGGATGGCGCAGCCATATGTAACGGATATATAAAAAAATATTCTAAGACACTAGATTTTGTATTACAAAAATTCTATTGAGAAGCGCAGTATGCAATTATATAACGCCTTACTAAGCCTGCTTTTCGAGATTTCTATAGAGGGGGGAGAGGAGAAAACATGTGTTTCGCCTCTCTCATTTAATACATTCATGTAAATAAAAAAAATTTTCATGCTGGGCATTTTATTTAGAATGATGAAAGCAATATATTCCGGGTCTCAACTTCTATATCACACACACAACATTGAGGAAGGAAAAAAAAAACCTACGGCATGAAAAAAAAAAAACTATAATAGAGGCGCAATAGAATTTCATCCTTCTGTTGTTGTTGCTGTTGTTACTAATGACACTTGGACAAGCCAAGCTCGCTATGCCTTGGCTATGCGAATTTAAGTCAATTGGGAGCGTCTTTCGTTTTAATCAGAGCACCATGAAGGTGAAAGTACGACTTTGCTCTACACACATGCCATAGGGACCCGTTTATAGTATAGGCAACCATTCACACCTCATTCATACAAGGAAAGGACAAAGACAGGATAGAGAGAAAGTACATCCATGCCCGAACCGGGATTCGAACCCAGGACCTCCTTATCCGCAGTCGGGCACGCTGACCACTAGACAAGTTGGGCGACTCATCCTTCTTGTACTTGGAACGTGAAATCCATTTCTTTTGTTTTTCTTTTTTAATTTTTGGTTTCAATCTTGTAGAAAAATTCACAAGCTAATGTTAATCGCAGATTCCTTCTTTAAATATCTTCATAAGTCCATATCATAAACCTTTATCATAAGTTTATGGCTTGTTCATTGAAAAAAAACACTCTCTGCTGGTGTTCCAAGTAAGCAGAAGGCATACGCAATAATTTTGATCACGTGCACTTTAATTATTCTTCATTTGATCAAGCAGCGTGAGCCATTTTTCTTCGCTTAAAATAATCACATTTTTAGTAGTCTCTTCTTGCTTTTACTAGTCGCTATTTGACTGCAAATACTCGTTAGCAAATAAAACTTCGCGCATGCCCACGAGACAAGACAGTGCGATGACTATATTACTTATTAGAAGACCATTACTTTTTTTATGGTTTAATTTTTACACAGTACCGAAATAAATAACATTATTCAAAACAATTCATCACAGTTAATTATTTTTATACTTTTTCGGTCATCTATGAAAACAAGTTTTATTTTTACCGGGACATGAAATAAACCTGCCGGGACACCATGATTTTGCCACTGATGCCTTGTCCTGTTGAGTTAATTCCTAAAAATATAATCAGCCGACAAGTAAAAATGTAACTAAATTAGAATATAAAAAAAATCTAAAAGGAACTGTAAAAAACATATTGCTAAAATATTTTGAAATTTTTATTTTAAGTTTTCTGTATTGATATATATGTCATATTTTTAACCAAACGCAAATATGGTGTACATATTTTTTTTAATTAAAAGTAAAATATTTTTAAACGCATGGTTTTAAAACTAAATCACTTAGATTGTTATTTAAAGAATAATGTGTGACTTCCATTTCCAGAAACTTTCGTGTTTTTAGACACCAATTTAAGTAACGAATTTAAGTACAGAGACAGAATAGAACATGCATCTTTCAGTGCGTTGATAATATTGGTATTCTGGAACTCTAGACTCGGGAAACATGAATTACAATACATATTTTAAAAAAATTAACTAACAAAAATTATAAATCACTTAAAACCCAGCATCATTAACGGTAAAAAATGATATATCATAAATGCAATGGATTTGATCAAATTTATATAAGATTTTGGCAATTTTTTCATTGAATTTGTTATTATTTAATTTTTCCTACATTGCTATAAATGAATCATCAATCACACCTCCTTTTTAACAATTCTTTAAAATTAAAAATCGATCATTTCAGAAAAGAATATTATTTTATGTATCAATTTCTTATTTTTTCTTCGACTATTTTACTTTTCTGCTAAGTCTGGAAAATATTCAAATACATTTTTATACATTAGTTACATATTTATTATTTTTTATCATACATAAATTAAAAATATATTATGAGTTATGAATTTTGATCTTTTTACTGTGATTCTTCTCCGAAATTACTCATGCATATGTTACTGTTAATGTGTTAGAAATCAATTATTCTGATGATTATTTAGATAATGTGCAGATTAGTATAGCTAAGGAATCTAATTATGTGCAATCAATTAATTCATTTTTTAAATTATCAATGTATTCTCTAAATTACTTAGATAATCTATAAATTACCCACCATAATCTAAACATCATCCTTATGTATAAGATATTCATTAAAATGAAAATAAGAAACTTCTATACTCATAAATTAGAGCATAAGATTATTTATGTACATTTTGACATCAAAAATATTAAATTAACATAATCATACAATTAATAAATTTGTTGATAAAATCAGTCATCAATCAATTGAAAACTAATAAAAATTTGACGGCTTAAAATATTGTTGCATTTAAAGAAATTAACATCTTTCGATTTCAAAATCAAAGAAACAACCTTATTTTTTCAAAAATCAATAAGTTATTTAAAAGGATCAACTTTTCAAATATTAATTTTTAAACTTCAATGTTACGGTTGCCATAGATGTGGCATTACCAAGCTAAAATGATCAGAATTCCTAAATCCACGCATTAGCTTCATCTTAGCTTAGAAAACCATATATTAACAGAGAGTTTTAAAGCTTCAGTAAAAAGTAAAACTCTTAAGATGAGTTTGACTATTAAAAGTTATATTTCAAGTATATTTGATAAGCAATTTTTTTAGAATTTTCTTTATTTTCATGACTGTTTGAGTCTTATTATCTTATATAAGAGATAATCTTAATTATATCATTAATTAAGGTTATTTATATAATAATTTATTATATATATATATCAAAAAAATTAATTATATCATTACTCTTCATCATTATTAATAAAGTTGTTAAAATGCAGAGCAATTTCATTTTGGGAGCACATACCGAAGGGTAACCAATTAATTTGAATTTATTTGAAATTAATAATTATGTGTATTTACAAGTTTCATTTAGGTATGTAAACAATTCCATTAAAAAATGGAGTATATGGCCTAACGGCTAGAGACCTAGCAAACTTTAAATCTACAGTTCAAAGTGACATTAAATAATATTTTATTTAAATTTGAATAGATTAATATATATATATATATATATATATATATATATATATATATATATATATATATATATATATATATATATATATAAATGTAGGTTATTTACATAAACTGTATAATTCAATTTTTAAGTAATAGTTTTCCAGTAGGATGAATATAAAACATATAAAACAGCATAATTGTTGGTTTTACATTTATTTTGAAACTAAACAAAATTTACAGTTGACTTAAGTTGCATCAATTTATGCAAACTCAAATTCATAGTGATGAGAATAGTTAAAAAAAATTTAAAGAATATAACAATAAAGACAACCTACATACCGTGATTCATAAAGCCAATTATAAATGCATCTTGCAGGCAAAGATTTAATGTAACTAGTTAACATGTTCAAACCATAGAAAACCCAGACTGTAATGATAACTAGTAAAATCTCATTCAATATCTTATCAATATGGTCTCATCGATACAACATTTCAATGATTTTTCTCTTTTCAAATTATAATTATCTTTTCAATAAAAGTGATCGGTCAATTTTTTTCCATGAAATCCACAATTACATAGATAAAAAGAAATTGAATACATTAATTTCTTCAATATTTTTAATTTGAAGTGAAGTCTGGGCATTTTATAAACACATAATATACATTTAATTTCCCATTCATCAAATTATACGACACTAGATAAACGTGTAATTAAATATACATGGCATTTAATAAGAAAAAAATGCTCAATTTTGTCAATTTTAAAGATGTTTTTAATATATAAATGATGAATACATTATTACACACCACTGTATCATTTAACTCTTGACCGTTTTAAATGAAAACTTTTAATCAATTGAATTGATAAATTTTTAGTTTTTTGTTTCTAGGTAGACTAATTTAAAACAACTTGAATTTCTCATGAAAGAAACAAAGCTAATCAGTATACTTAAAACAATATGTGACCCTGAATTTTATAACAATTTATATTTTAGCAAAAATGTAATAATGTTATTGTGTACTTCTCAATAAACAGTTAAATCTACAGTATTAATTACGTATATATTTATAAATGCATCCCAGTTGTAGAGCAGTTTCGAGAATTATAAATTGTACAATCATTTATTTAAATACATTTAAAAATATATTTGACACTGCTTAGTTGACAGACTAATGGCCGAAGACCGTTGTTAAGCTTATTAATATCCATCGCATAAATTGCCTTCAGAAAGGATCGAAAAGGAGGAAACCCTGAAAACTGTCAACCGACAGATGAACATACAAAAGGCGCAACATTCATATCTTAATGTTCAACAGTGGCACTAATCGAACCCGGGACATCTTGTTTCAAAAAGCGCTGTTCTACCAAAATATACATGCCATTTATAATGCCTTATCAAGGTATATGTTGTTTTTTGTAGGTGTGAATAGTTAGCCATACGATAAAGTAGATGAGATATATGCAATTGAAGTACTATACAGCCTCACCGGAGTCAAATGGTAGGACAGTGCTCTTTAGAGGGAATGTTCTTGGTTTCGATCCCAGGCGCAATAAAACAGCTAGGGATGGATTTTAATTTCCTACCTTCTGTATGAGTCTGCCAGGGTGAATACTTGAGAGTTTTCTTGTCTCCTTCCATGCAACACCTGTGAATACGGTCTACCATTTACAAAAAGTCCTCACGAGTAAATCAATTTTATTGATATTAAAATGCCTTAGAGTAGGACATTAGAATGTCTACTACTACCCGGTGACAAAGCATCATGCTCTCGTTGATCAACGGTGGCTGGTATCGAATTCGGAACTTTCCAATGTAAAGTGCGGTGTTTTACCCCAAAGCCACAAGGACCCACTTCATTTTTTTAGCTATAACTATGATGAAATTATGAGAATAGCATACATTTTTTCTTTTTTTTTTCTTTTTCTAACTGAAATATCAGAAAGTGTGCGCTGCTGATGAAAAGATACACTTGAGCTTTATTAAGGGATCGGCCAGACACTTTAAACGGAGTAGGCGACCCAAACAAACAAAAATGAGGTAACATTGGATGTAAGGGTATTCCGCACAAAAATGTGTCGTGACAAAGCAGATGTGATGAATAGTTAACTATAACTATTGGTTCAAGTCCGAAATATATTAATCACATACACACATATAGCAATAATAATCTATACTATAATTATTTCTATTAAAGTAAAAAGCATGATAAAAGGATACACGAATTTATTGAAACAAAATGAAGAACAAACTATAATAAAATGTTTTGCATTTTACCTAAAGCTGTTTTCTGAATATTGTAAAGTTTTTAGCTTCAATTAAAAGTCATTTAAAAGTACAAATAAGATTATAACGATAATAATAAAAATGTTGAATATATATATAACAAGGAAGCACATAATATGCAGTTCATTTCATTTTATCAATTATTCTTTAAATAAATATTTCAGGGTTTCTCATTTTATAAAACTATTAGTTTTATAAAATGATATTATTAATGATATAAAATGATATTAGTTAACTACATAGTATGCATAGATTAATCACCATTATATATATATATATATATATATATATATATATATATATATATATATATATATATATATATATATATATATATATATATATATATATATATATATATATATATATATGTATATGTATGTATGTATATATATATATGTGTGTGTGTGTGTGTGTGTGTGTGTGTGTGTGTGTGTGTGTGTGTGTAGTGTGTGTGTGTGTGTGTGTGTATGTACATTTAATAAATTAAATAAAATTAGTGATAAATAATTATTCAGGTCTTTATTTTCGAATTCCTTGTTCAAATTTTTGTTGCATTGATTGGGAAGTTAATTATTCAACGGAATATTGTCAATCTCTCTCAACTTTAATTTAAAGAAAAATGAATGGTCGTGTGAATTAAAAGTGTGGTTAAAAAACCAATGGGTGAAAAAGCTTAAAGTAAAACAAATGCATGAGAACAAAATCGTTTTACTGCATAAAAACCTATATAGCCATTTCCATGAGTTTTTGCAAAATTATAATATGTGTATACTTTTAAATACTTTTTTTTGAATTCTGTGTAGAAATTTTACTAGAAAATATTTACTTATAAAAGTTTTTTCGATGATTGAATACAAAACCGTATAAATGTCTCTTAATGTGGAAGTGAAATTTAATTAGATAGAATTACAAATGTGATCCTAAAATATATATCCCCCACATTTTCTTAATTATTCAAGGTGTCGGGAAAAAACTTTTTGAAAAATATTTTTTGTATAAAAACTTTCTTATGAATTAATATGTAGCATTTTAAGACATAAATTAACGAATATTTTGACACATGATGCACAGATTGTGTGCTATTGTTGTGTAGTTATATTATCGTTATCATATAATGCTTAGAAATAATCTTAAGTAATACATTTTTTTTTAACATTGCATTTATGTATTTATTATTTCTCTTTCTTCTCGGATTCAAACCTGAAAATAGAAGCAGAAACTGGCTTCGTTTTTGCAATTAAAAACCACTTTTAATTTAATCATAATATTACCAATTCATTTACATACATGCAAAATTATTTTACATAGCATTCCAAACATATAAGCATTAGTAATAGAACCACGAGATATTCATAATTTACACTAAAATAAAAAAATAAGTGGTATCATATAATAAAAAAACTAATTGGGTGAAAAAAAATTATATTAAATATACATACATACATATACATACACACATACACATACATACATATACATACATACACACATACACATACATACATATACATACATACACATACATACACAGACATACACATATACACACACATACATACATACATATATGCATACATATGCATATATAAACGACATACGGAAGAAAATTCTAACACTAGTCCGGTCTATTTTGAGTATTTCGAAACCTTATTTAGCTCCTTCCATTGGCACTGTTTCCACGATTCTGGTCTGCATCATAGGAAAAATAAATCCTTTTCAGCCTGAGAAATCATGATTTTATTATTCTAACTTTTCGATTTTTCAGTTTCTAGGATCCAGTAGATCATCAGACTTGAATAATAAGCAGATTTTATTGCAGCATGGGGTTCAGGTTTTCATCTCGGCATATTTTGTAACTGCCATCTCCAACCTCCGTCTGTCCTCAATTTTGCCACCTCGCTCTCTGTGGAACCGGTTTTCCACAAATCCTGCGCTCATGGCAACAATGTCATGGATCGTGTCCCAGGTGCCATCGGCTGCCGGCTTCCCCGCATCATATTCTCGATTGCTTGGGGCTCACTTTAGAGGATGCTCGCAACAGCCCTCTCCTGGTGCTTGACTTTGATGGGGTGCATGGAATCATGGATTTGATCTAGGATTGGACACAACAACAACGTCATGGATGGAAGAAATGGGGAATAATACGGGATGCAATCTTACAGGCGAAAATGAAATTTAAAAAAAAACCGCCAAGAATAAAAAGCGTAGCTTAGCTAATTTATAAAAAAATATCCAGTCAGTGAAGACAACACTAAAATAAATTCAAAAAATAATTGTTAAAGATAACTTCAATTTTTAAAATGATTTTCAGAATTTTTTATGGTTGAAAGAAATCAACACATTTGAGAAGTGTAAATGCATTAACGTTTAAAAATGTAAAAAAAAGTTATTTTGAAGTAGTAAATAAGCGTTTCTTACACAAAATAAAGTCTCATAACAGCATGAAATTGAGAATAAAAGAATCTATGATTATTACTGAACTCAGTTTAGTGGGAAAATGTAAGATTTCGGAGTTACTTCAAAACACACAGTTCTCAGAGAGTGGGGTGGAGGGGGGGTTCTATCTCTTGTAAACAATAATGTGATTTTACACAAATTTACCCAAGATGTAATTTAATTATAGTTTATTCTTTAAATATAATGATTCAACCTAGAAAATCTTAGTATTTTTAAAATTTTAATTAATTTTATTTAATTCTTAAATTAAGAATAGAAAAATATACTTAAAGATTATTAAGTAAAATTTAATTGTAAGTATAAAAATGACAAATGCTCAAACATGTATAGGAAAGCAGCAAAGTATCAAATATACTAAAAATAAATCAAATTGCAAAGAAAAATTGATAGGGATAAGAGCTTTTCTCTTGTAAGGATCTGAACTACACTCTGCAACTTTATTGAGTAAAGTTCATTGATCGTTAGCATGAGCTCACGGGTTTAATTTAACAGCAGTGATCTCTCGTTCAGTGAAGTTCAAGTATCGTTGCATGAACTCGCGTGTTTGATTTTACACCAGAGAACCCATGGAGTGAAGCTCAAATATCATTGCATGAGCTCAAAGGTTTGATTTCATATCAAGGATTCCATGGAGTGAAGCTCAAGTGTCGTTGCATGAACTCACGTGTTTGAGTTCATATCATGGACTCCATGAAGTGAAGCTCAAGTGTCGTTGCATGAGCTTACATGTTTGATTTGAAGTCAGACACCCTCTGGAGTGAAGCTCTAGTATCGTTGCAGAAACTCATTGGTTTAAATCCATCAGGGATTCCATGGAGTGAAGCTCAAGTGTCGTTGCATGAACTCGCGTGTTTGATTTTACACCAGAGAACCCGTGGAGTGAAGCTCAAATATCATTGCATGAGCTCAAAGGTTTGATTTCATATCAGGGACTGACAATTTTTCTGGGTTTAATTGCCGTGCTCGTGAATGCACTGGTTGTCCTTTGGTGGTAATGTAATGCTTGACATCGTGTTTGGTATAAGTGTTTTAGACATGAGGTTAGTAATCAAGGGTACAATCTAAGTAGTTCACTAAATTGTGATATATTATTCAATGTACTGATGCACAATGCATCAGTAACAGTCATAATTTCACTTCTTATGGACAGTTTTGTGACATCATCAATTAATTTTTTGTTGTGAATATCAATTAATAACTGAAAATGATTTAGAAAATCGGCACCTATAATGCCTTTGCTCACCTTTGCAACAACAAATGGCCACTGGAAAGCACGCCTGAGACCAAAATCTTAAGTCATGGTTTTCACACCATATGTTGGTATTTCTGTTCCATTTGCTGCATATAAAACATGCGAACTGGGAGTAGATGTTTTTGCAATTGCCGGAATTAATGAGAGATCTGCACCAATGTCAATAAGGAAACGCAGTCCAGTCGTTCTATCTTTAACAAATAAACGAAATTCGCGGCGAACTTCTTGGGAAGAAGCAGGTCTTGTCGCAGAATCTACTGCTTCTCTATGTTTTCCGCATCTTTCCAGCTGCATGGTTGTTTGCACTTATCTGGGAAACATTTCCTTCCAAATTTAAAATGAAAGAAGCAGTATTTACCTTTGGGGTCAAACCGCCTTCGTGATTTACTTCGGCTTCTATTTTTATAGTGCCCAGGACTCTGAGCTCGTGAGCGTGATATCCTTGTACTCATACTTGCTATTTGCTGTTCAAGAGCACATATCTTTTTTAGCAACTCATCTACAAGAGGGTTTGCTTGACTTGCAAT
Source organism: Latrodectus hesperus (assembly GCA_037975125.1). Lineage (NCBI taxonomy): Eukaryota > Metazoa > Arthropoda > Arachnida > Araneae > Theridiidae > Latrodectus > Latrodectus hesperus. Next base: position 18,020 of record JAJQOW010000281.1, read on the forward strand.
AGCTAATCCACCCGTGGATTCAGTTCCAGAATTTTGTCCACCATTGTGGCTAATTTTTCTAACCCTTCATCACTCACAATTAACACATGCTTAATACAGTCTGGCATTTTTTCTAGCCACAATGTTCGAAGTACTTTGTCGGAAATTTCATTTGATTCACCTAAAGCCCGCATTTTTCTTAGAAGCTGGGTTGGCTTCATATCTCCTAACTCCAGTCCAGTGAGTAATTTTTTCATTTTTAGGCTTTAACTCTCTTTAAATGTCTGCAACAGACTGTTCTTTGCAGTTGAATATTTATTTGTGCTAGTGTCCTTAATGATGTCCCAGATATTTTTCATGTATCTAGGTTCTAACTGTGCTACTAAATAGTTAAAATTTGTTTCCTCGCTTGTGATTCCATTGATAGTAAATTGTGCTTCTACTTGATAAAACCACATTTCATGCTTGTCTATCCAGAATGGTGGAATCTTAACACTGACTTTATTAGCTTCAAATGTGTTTTTGTCTTCACTATCAGTCATTATGACAATATTATTTACTCCAAAGAAATATTGCAGAAAGAACACGATTTAATAACGAAATGTCAGGGTCACCAGTTGTTAGTACCAGATATATGTGCATGTACAGCACCAACAAAATTTAAACCAAATTCCATCATGATTACTGCAAAATGATTATTTAACACTGTTCTTCTGAATAATGTAATTAAAATTTAAGACAAGAATCTCAGGATACAATATTACAGCACGGTTTTATTTTTTCTATATTACACACAATTTTACATTTGAATGACTCACAACAACTAACTTGTTGCCAAACTCATTATTCAAAGAAAATACATTTCCAGCAACAGTTAACATAACTTGTTTTTTCATTTTACATGCATAAGCAAATAATTTAATAAATTACACATTAATTTTATCTTTAAAATTTACATGAAGATTTATTCCTTATTTTAATTAATATTTTAGCACTTTGTTTAATTTACTTCATTGCAAAATAACATTTTGCTAATGATATGATATCGATTATTTTTTCAAAAGAAAACTTGGCTTGTAAAGCCATCTAGTGGTCAATTTACGATCTAGAAACTGTGTACTTACAGACCTATTATAGTTCAATATAATCATGTTGAGCTATAATAGATCTTTGTGTGAATGCCATGAAAAATCATCAAAATGATGTTAAAAATCATGATATGTATAGATCTATACCTCAGAAAATTTCTTTACAAGTTAAAAAATAATTTTTTCTCAATTCAGCTTCCAATTTCGTTTGGAAATGTTTCCCAAAAAATTAATTTTTAATATGTAATTATCAGTTCACGCAATTTAAAGACTGTTGTATTTTTCATTTAATGAAATTTAAACTGTGAGCAAAAATATTCATTTGATGAATGTAACTTTTTTCAATACGTTTTACAAATAATTTTTATCTCAAAATACAAAATCTCTATTTATCATTTTAATATACTTAAATTATTCTTCTTTGAACCTTTTTATTATACAAACGCTATAATAAAGTATTTTATAGCTAGGTTCATTATAAACGCTATATCAACAATGGAAGAACTTATTGGACTCTATATTCAAATTATAAAACTGGTGAAAACTAAAGCTTTTCTACCTAAATAAATATGCTTGAAATATTATGGCAGACCTTGCGTAACAACACTTAGAAATTATTGCTCAAAGAATCGGCTGACCGAAAATAAAAATTGTAATGTACCTGGATTTTGTATTGACCCTGGATCAAATTGTCTGTACAAGTATAACTGCCGAGACAGATTCAAAAATACGTCAAAGTTTATCGATCATAGTAACTAATGCTTTACAGTATTATATTACATAATGTGAAGGTACCATACTCTCAATACATATTGATCAAATAGTTTTAAGGGATCAAGGAAATTAAATTGCAACATAAGCAATTAATTATATTCTACATGAAAGAAAAAAAGTACAGTATAATAGTTTAACGTTGGAATGATGCAATTTTTTTCTAATAAATTAATTGTAGTGGCGCAATTTTCTTAAAATTAAATTTCATATCAATTTTTAATTGATTTTATTTACTGTAACAGTTAAATATTTCGTTTTCATTATTCTTAGAAAGTAAATTTTTGTAGCGACTTTCCTTAAAGCTAATTTAGTTGAAAAGAGAGACATTTAAATCAGAAATTTGATATGATTTTATTACAAATTAATATTATGGTACTTTTCCATTTTGCCGGCACAAATCTCGCCAAGCAAAAATTAAGTCGCCAATTGGGGACAACACACAGTATATACATAAAAAATTTTAAATAATGTTGTTTTACATAAAAATTTTTTAATTAATTTATTTAATTGTTCTCGTGTTCACGCTATGCGTGGAATGATGTGGGTGCCAGAGCCTCAATTTATTTACTTATTATATTAGATTACAATCTATAGGATGATGCATAGTTTAAAATTTTATTATTATTTTTTTTTAATATTTTTTATGTGCATTTGTTACGATTATTATTTTTTAAGATATATTTTTAAAATCCGATTTTTTCTAGAGAGATATTATGAAATTAATAAATTTGTTTACATAGCAACATAGCATAAAATTATGAAATGGAAAAAAAAAAAGGAGTCGAAATAAAGTCGTTGACAGTAAAAGGCCATCACATGTTTTGGAAACGTAAAAGGTTACCAGCGGAGATTTTCCCTCTAGCGCCGGTGGAATCATTTTTGGCGACTTTATCGCCTGCGCCGGCGAAATGGAAAAGTACTAGTATTATTTACATGGCTAGTGTTTTATAGTCATGAAAAAAGTATACTAAGCCATTTAGATTTAGATTTAATCTTACCTTAAATTTATCTTTCGTTCAATTCATAAGCAGTGAAGAAATAACTTTTGATTTATAAAATAAATTAAACTTTTTCTAAACATTTGAAAGAGTTGCTCAAAAAAATGATAAAATTAAAATTCAAAGAGATACCTCAATCAAAGGTTATATTTTAGAGCTAATATATCTGAAATTTTAACTATAAATATTTAGATATAAATATATATAAATGTTTAATGAAAATCACAATTAGAACTTACTTCTAATAGAATTTTCAGTTAATTCTTGCATTTTAAAACTGTTATTATAAATATTTATAGAGTTTTCTTTCAACTCTTTAATTTCATTAGAAAACTTAACATTCAAAACATATGATTCAGCAACAAAACTTATAATTACAAACACACAAAAAAATCCAGATCTACAGTATATCCATTTTCAAAAATGATATTAATTGCTTAAAAAATTTCAAAAAAGATTTACGACATCAAATATAAAATACCTGATCTGATATAAAAATGATAAGTATATAATTTCTGCTATCTATTTCCATACTTGTATCTGAGAATTAAATTTCAGTGTATTGCTTGGCTTATCAAAAAGATTTTTATTTTTTCATTTATCAATTCGATACTTATGATATTCATGAAAGTATTTTGGGATGTTTTTAGTTACTACTAATAAAGCAAAAAAATAAATAAATAATAAATAAATAAATGGTGAACAGTGTGTTTCAACGATTTCTTATCAAATATTTTTCCGAGAAAGAAGCAACCTATTTGTGTTGTATCTTAATATCGACATTCATTACTTAAATGAATGTGAAATAATAGTCTAAAAGTTTAATTTATCAAAATATTTTCATACATGTAACAATATTCTGTCTAGTTTAAAATATTTTCCTGCAAATGACTGGAAAATCATAGCTTTTTAAAAATATTTAAATTATATGCATACAATTAATGCAAGTTAGTATATAATCAGCTAATAACTTGAAATATTTATAAAACGGAAAAAAAGCAGATTTCAAGCATCTAGTTAAATTTATCAAGAAGATGGAAGTATAATAAGATGCAAATAATGCTAATAATATTATAAATTCTTAAAATTTTCATCGATGACGATAGTATTTTATTTTATTTGATTGAAAAAAGTGTAATATTTTTTGTCCTACTTATTTTTAATTATTTAAATAAGAATAATAAGCTTAACTCAATAAGAAAAATTCAGGAACATGTAATAAAATTATAGTTTCAAATTTCTCATAAATTTTAATAGGCATGAAAAATATGTTTCAATTAAACATAACATAAAATAGGTTTCCCATAAAAATTCATTAAATTATAAGGAAATAGAATATGCAATTGTGTTTGGTTGTTGTTGTTGCACCAGCATGCTTCTCTGCCCTGACAGAACGCGTTTGGTGGAAAACTGTTTTCTTTGTAAATATCCTACATACTGTGCTCCTAGAATATTATCATATGTTAAAAAACTTGTCCTGTAATATGGAATAAATGTGTGAGAAATCAAGATGGTAGTATTTTTTAGGCTGAATATAATTTTAATACAGAAAATAATTACATAGATATCTGATTCCTTGACCTTTTTATTGTAGAAAGTCAAATTAATATTAGATTAATTTTTTGTGCAGACAATTTCAAAGACTTATTGATGTTAATTGATTCATTACAGGCTCTGGTAAAATTTATAATGCTCATATATATATATATATATATATATATATATATATATATATATATATATATATATATATATATATATATATATATATATATATATATATATATATATATATATATATATATATATATTGCTTCTTTTTGCTTATTGTATAATGAATATTGTTGTTTCAAACAGCTTCAGCTATGCACACATAAGTATTAAATGTTCGAAGTATGATTTTTATATTTATTTAAATATACTTAAGATTTTATGTTTACATTATTATAATTTTTTTCTCATGCATCATATTTTTTTTAATTACAAGGGTTTTATTTTCTTAAATTCTGCCTAAAAATAATTTAAATTTTGAAATACTTTTGTAGCACAATGTTGACCAATACGACACAGAATCCGTATCAAATATCAGAAAGCATGGTGAATTTTATTGGAGTAAGTCGTTATAATAATAATATTTCCATTTCTTTAAAATGATTATCTAAAATTCTATGTTATATTTAACAAGTTTATTAATTCCTTCTTTGGAACAAAATAAGGCTTTATTTTTCGAAGTATTAATCTTATGAAATTTTAGTATTAAAGTTCATATAGATACTAATGAGAATGCATATATTATAGAAATTTTAGTTAATTTTTTTTTCCGAATTAGATGAGGAGGTTTGTATAAGGACAACGCTCAAAAGTATTCAACTACTCTTGCTTTGCTGTGGTCAAAAACAAGACCTGAATATGAAATATTTTTATCTGTGAACAAATGAATTTATTGGTGTCAGATATGCAAGATATAACAGCGTTCAATATTTTATATAAATGTCAGCATGTGTTTATTATTAGATACGATGTTAAACGTACTGTATTTTATGCTTTCATGGACTGTATGATTTATAATTTAAAAAATGGTCCAGTTGGGACTTTAATTGAAACAAAACATTCTTACTGTAATCGATCAAGGTCTAAATTTTGCAAAATACATATTATCTTTGTATTCTTATTTTTATAGTGTTCTTATTTTGTGTATTTAAATTTTCAGTTCAAAGAAATTAAAGCTCCAATATTAATTTGATATCATAAACATAAGATATTCTGTACACAAATTTTTATTTAACTTTTTTCTGTATTAAAAATTGAGTAAATATTTTTTGTATAATTTTGCATTTTATTTTTAATTTCCTTCTTAGTTTCATTGAAGTTATTTTCAGTTTAAATTAAATATTATTTCTTAATCCATTAAATTGTGTAAAAATTGTTGTACTGGAAATGTTTGTAAAAATTAATTTTTACTTAATGGGCCATTAGTAAACTGAACTGAAGACTAATTAGTGCGACAATTTTTTCTTTAGAGTGCTACACTCGAATGTAAAACTAAATAAATATAATTAATGTATTAAATGTCTGAACAATTTGCTTGATATTGTATGTAATTTAAAAACCACTATAATTATCAAAATTAATTAGAATGTCATATTCAATGGTACTGTTATATTTTATTGAATAAAGAAATCATAACTTTATATTGTAATTGTCAAAAAAATATAACTCCTTAAAATAAAGAATTTAAAACCTAGTTTCTGCACTAAATTGACACTATAGAAAAAATTAGCAATATTTTTTATAAAAGATTGAAAAATTCACTCTATTTTTTCTATCTATTTTTCCACTTTAAACGATTTGTTTTCTGGTAAACTCCCTTAAAAGGAGTTTACCTGCATCTTTCAAAAGAATGAATTTCTATCTTAAAGATTGGTTGAGTTTTGTCAAAATGAAAGTGAAAAATTGGGTAGTCAGATGTATTTCCAAATTTAATTATTCGCATAAAAATTTCTAGCTTTTAATTGTTTTATCACTTTAACGTAATTGCTCACGTTTCTTCATGCTCCTCAATTCCGCGTTTGACAAGTGTAATAATCAAATTATATTATGCATATTTACTTCTTTAAACAAAATATTAATGCGTTTATTTAAAGCAATTATTTGAAGAAAAATATGAACTTTTAATTTTATAAACCAAAAATATTAAATACTCAAAATTAACTTAAATCAAAGTTAAAATAAGGTTATATATATAGCTTCTATAAATAAAAATCTTATCTCTATGAAGATGTAATAATTTAAGTAAAGAAAACAAATTTCGCTATTTATATAGAAATCCCTAAAACATTTACCTTATTCATCAGCAAATTTTAATAATTTACAAAAATACGAAACCTGGAACTATCCATTTTCAAGCAGTGTTTAATTTCATGATATAATCCCAGTTTATAACTCAACAGAACATTTCTTCTGTGATAAAATTTAAAAATCAAACATAATATTTATGTTTGCTGATATAAGGTAATGAATAGTATACTTATGTTTTCCAATAAAATCTGAGAAATCGAACATAATTATGTTTTGGTAAATTTTAAGAAATAAGAATATTATGTTGGGTAATAAAATCTGAGAAATCTGACTGTATATTGGTATTTGTTGATAACATCTCAAATTATTTTTATTTTTCTTGATAAGCAATTAAAATTCCACAGATTGTTTTAAACATTCTCATTTTATTTAGATACTAACTTATTCAGGCTAATGTATTCGTGAGCACTTTATGACCGCCCGCAGTGTTGCAATATACTAAGTGTGTACCGCTGGTCCATCTTTCCCTCCTGCATTACAGATCCGCATCGCAGTTGCTTGGTATCAGCGAGTACTCTGATGTATAATTCGGAATCTCTATATAGACTACTATTTTTCCTCAAAAACTCGTTTCTATGAATGACAGTTAATGAAGCAAAAATAAAACATTCGAAATATAACTGTCGTGTTTCAAATCCCTCTCTCTTCACCTTCTGCAGAGCAGTCCCACAGAGGGGACCCGGGATTTGGTAATGTCTTGGAATGGAACGCATAATTTTTAATTTTACACAATGTGCATGCTTCCTTCACTGTGTTGCATTTTCTGTTACCAGAAGTGTTCGTAATAAGCATAATTCTTAATCAAAATTGGGCTGTTGTTACTTATGTCATGAATTTTAGTCAGTTGGGAACGTCTTTCGTTTAGCCAGAGCACCACGAAGGTGAATGTACGTCTTTGCTCTAAGACATTTCCGACAGATGGAACCGCCAGAGGATACACTCCCTCAATTTTGAGATTGAGCTGAAAGAGGAGAAAAATTGTAAGCACTATCATCTAATAGTTTATGGATTCGATACTCAGCAAGTGATGTTTGTAATTGCTAATTAAATCTCTGACTCTAGTGGGATTTTTTTAGTTTGAGAATAAAATGGCACTTTAAAGTAGCAAAAATCAAACAAAACAAAAGAACGGATATAAAATCCTTTATTAAAGAATAGCAGTAAGAAAATCTTAAAATGCTATTTACATTTTGACATGCACGCGTTATTTTTTTTTATTCCGGTTTGTATTATAGAAATTTTTTTAAATAATTTAGCATTATGTAGACAACTTAAGGAAATCTAAGTAACAGGAAGGATATTATGTTAAACTCTATAATGCGCGGGAGATACATATTATAAGAAATAATTGCTTTAAACTTGTTCAAATAATTAGAAAAAGAATATATCCATTTTAAATTTTTATACTTTAAATAGGCGTGAGAGAATATTTGATAATTATGGTTTTTTTATATAACAGAATAATTATTTTTTTCTACTATATTAAACGAATAATGATTGCAAGATTTTGCTGTGTTTAAAAATGTGTTTGTTGATGTAAGAGCTCAAAAACTAGCCAAGAGGTTTTTAATGGCAATTCCTCCATTTAAGTAACGTGATTACAAGAATCCCTCAAAAGCTTTGCTTAGTAGACTCGATATATTAGACAATTTCTTTTATCGCTAATGTTGCAAGACATTCCAACATTAACGATAAGTTCAATGTATTTCGTATTAACAATTAATTTCTATTTCATATTAATAGTTTCAAAAATTTGTTATGATGAAGTAAAAATATAATCTATATAAATAAAATATCTATTAAATTTGTCAGCAAATTTTTATACATATCTAAATTGAGAATGGCCGACATGGAATGGAATAAAACTTATAAAAAATCAATGGTCTAACTTAATTATTTTGGAATTTTGGTTACAGCATTGGTAATTAACAGAAACTAATTAATACTAATTTGAAACTACTATCAAGTCGTTTGTGCTATGTTGTAATTAATTTAACATTCCACTTTGAAATTTCTCCCGCTTCAAAGAACGGAGCTCTATGACGAGGTTTTTTTCAATTCTATTCTTACAATTCTTTTGTGAGCATATTCTGCGGCAAATATAAAGAATGTAAGACAAATTATCCCTCTTTATTTCTATATTTTCACAATAATTTTCTTCAAAGGGAATGATATTTAAAACTTTTTTTTTTTTTTAGTCTACTGCAGGGAACGTGTTTTCGTTTTTCTTAATACGCTACCAGTCGGCAATGCAATGATAAACAGATTAAAAGAATCCAAATTGCAATTTTTAAAAACTTCGTAACTAAAAATGGAACATTTAAACATTCCATACTTCATTCGATTTATTTTTATCTGATTTATCCTCGAAATCACATTTTCCTGTGAAAAACGGCGTTTTGAATGAAGCTGAGTTAAAGATCGTTAAAAAAGTAGCTTAAATATCGATATTTTTTCCAAATGCTAGTTACATTTTTTTATTGGAAGCTACGGTTTTTGGAAAATATGGTAGACTGGATCTGAAATATTATCTGTTCTCAAGCAAGCATGACATGCTAGTGAATAAATAATATTTCACCTAACTTGTTATATTATTGATTTGCGCTATAAATACTTCAATAAGAGTTCTGTGCTAGAAACTATGGTAAAGATACACGTCTTTTTATACCTAATTATTATAAGCGAACTTATGTTTTTACACTTTAAGCTAAATTAAATATTTTAACATAGTTTCGGAGAAATCATTCAAAATGCAGTTTTAAATGTAACATAGAGATCGTGACAAAGTTAGAATAATAATAATGGGAATTCAAAAGTGAAAATGATAATCTTAAACATCTTTTATAAACAAAGTAGTTGCATAACAATAGAAACCTAAACTGAAATTTAGTCAATCACAAATAACAAAGCATGTGAACTTTTAAAATGATTTGAAAAAAATAGTAGCCAAAAGGGAACTGAAATTCATGACTTTATGTCGTGTATTCATTTTAAAAAAAGTGCTAAAAATAGAAAATTATGAAATGTATTGCTTCGCACGTGACGTTTCTATATTATCATTTTATTACAATTAAATGGATATTTATTGTTTCAACTAAAGTATCTGCTAAATTTGAACTAAATTATTGAGTAGTAAGGTAGACATATTGCAAACCATTAAATGTGCAATATTTTTATCCGATGTCGATTTTTTAAGAACGAAATAGAAACTATCTGTAAGTTCCCATAAATAACAATGCACATTAATTTTTTTTAAGTAATCAATGTTAATTAATGGAGGCAGATCTATTTCACATGATATTGGTTATTGTATTTTAGAGTACATAACAACCATTGGGGTATAAATTACAAATAAGAATAAAGTTATTTATAATATTATTTTATGGGAAAAACAAAATATTTACTAAAAATTAAATTTCCTGATCGAAATTTTGAAAAAACTTAAATGACAAACAATAATATTTCAACGTTTTGTATTTCAATATGATTTATAAGTATTAATATATTTTCTATAATTTTGCAGGTTTTAATATTTTTTATATTTTATTTTATTCAAAATTTAATAAAGAATGTTTTTATAGGAAAATGATGTGAAATTCAGTAGAAAAAAATGCATTTCTTTTAACATAAAGACATTTTTATAATTTTTATTTATTAAGACACACTATATAATATTTAGATTTCTCATCATAAGAATTTGTTTTTAACCTTCACTATCCCGTACATTTTCAGAATGTGTGTTACATTAATACCATAAAATATGATGATGATTAAAAAACTGATTTGATTCAAGATACATATTTTCTGTTGATAATAAAAGAGGTATTTTCTCCTATCTAATACATTTAGAAACAATAATAATATACCAAAGAATTTTGTAAATCCATTGTAAAATCAGCTCACGGGAGACAAGTTCATGTTTTGAGTTTCATGTAGCTTTCGATAAATATCAATTTTTCATTTGTTCTACGCTATTATGAAATTGAACTTTATCTTCTATAGTCAACAGTTTTCAAAGAGTGTATAAAAATCTGAGAATTTAGTAGCTTGCATTTGTCAACTGAATACTTGCAAAGTGAAAATATTCAACCGATTAAATATAAGATAAAAAAATAATGCAAGTTATATAATGGTTTTTCTATCCTGCATACATCTAATATATCGCATGTTTAATCGTTAGTTTTGCCTTCGTGAATCACTTTCTTTGAAGAAATTCGTTAATGTAAATAATATTAATCAATGTTGTCAATTGCTCTTTGCCTCTAAGCGTGAAAAGCCTGACTGTGAATAGGGAAGTCCTGGGTTCGAATCCCGGTTCGGATATAGATGTACTCTCCCTCCTGTCTTTGTCCTTTCCTTGTATGAATGGGTTGTGAATGATTGCCTAACCTATAAACGGGTAACAATGGCATGTGTGTAGTGAGGAAGTCGGACTCCGCACCAAATTACGGTTCAGCTGGAAAAGCTGAGCACCGCACTCTAATTTCAAGCCTAGCTGACACAAAGCATCAACAGCAATGACACATATTCTCATACTAATGGGTCAAGACCTTCTAATTTTCACATTATCCAACTTCTAGTAGGAAGCGTTTATCTATCAAGCCGTTAAGGATAAAATGGGATTTGTGAAAATCACGATAATGAATATAATTACAAGTTATTAGATTTATATACATACATAATATATATATATATATATATATATATATATATATATATATATATATATATATATATATATATATATATATATATATATATATATATATATATATATATATATATATATATATATATATATATATATATATATATATATACTATTCATAGTTGGTTGGTTGGTGTCTGGTCCAAGAAGTCAAATGGATCCATGACTGCCAATGATGGCCATAGCCAGCTTCACTATATTCTCTGTAATTTTTATAGTAAAATTTATTTACACTTTTTAAAAGTAGGTTATATAACAAGAGTATATCATTTTTAATAGTGTTTTGTGAAGCAAACTACTATGTATTAAAAAAATATATTATAACTAATTTTTATATTAAAAACTAGACTTTTGATTAACAATGTTTAAAAGTAAATACCTAATTATAATGAAATCATTGCTATATTTGCTTGCTATGTATTATCTGTAGCAAAAGGATATACTTAGCACATCAAAGCCCTCTGTCAAGGGAACAGATATTGCCACAATAGGCCTTGACACAATGAAGTTGTTGTGCTGTTGAGCTTTTTGGATGATAGGTTATATTGTTAATAAATTATTTTTTTAGTTTTTTATGAAAAAAATTGATTCTTTATTTCTTATCAATTATTATCTATCCACTTATTTATCACACTGACATTCTAAAAGTATATCTCGAGATGTTTCTTTTTTGAGCGTTTAAAATTTGTTGATTAATTAAACAAAAATATTTTTTTTTCTACTTAAGATATTGAATAGCTAGTGAGCATGCAAAAAATTGTTGGAAATTTGATAATATAGGGATATAAAAAGATAATATTCAAAGCTATGAAAAAATTATTATTTTGCTCGTATTATAATGGTTAAGAAATGGATTTTTTTTTGATTGAAATTATTACTGTTGAATCAGTAAATAATTCTTAATTATATTTTTGCTTCTTAGTTTTGCAATGTGTTTCAGCCTGTGAATTTCTACCCACTGAAAAGTTGCTAAGCATAAAAAATCACGTGGTAATTTTAAACCATGGTTAATTGTTTGGTGATTTAAACCATGGTGGTGAAACATGAGTGCCCTCTTCCTCACAAGTTTTCTCGTTCCCAATTTATTAACATTTGTACTTGCCGTGGTATCCTAGTGGTTAGGGTATCGGACTTAAGTCTGGACAAGGGCGGGGTTAGATTCCCAATGCCCCCAAAGACCCACCAACTGCATGCGATATACGAGCTTGTTAATTTCGTAGAATCAAAAGTTCTGTGGTCTGCCCTTCAGCAGTTACGCTGTGTTTAGTGGTCTGGAGAAGATTTCCTGCTCCTCCAAATCAATGTTAAAATTAAGGGAGTGGATTCTCTGGTAGTGCCATCTATCGGAGGAGTTTAGAGCTCTGGTTAAACAAAAGACTCACCCAACTGACTTAAATTCGCAAAAGCAACGGCATAGCGAGCTTGGATTGTTCAATTATCATAAGTAACAACACAATTTTGGTTATCACCAATCAAAATATAGCGTAAATAATGTGTCATTTGTCATTTATTACTAGAGGAAAAACTGCAACTTCTAAATGTTTCTGCAACTGGAAACATTTTGGAATTTTTTGGAAGTGATTTGTGCAGAAGGAAAGATTAAGGATAGCTATGTATGAGAAATTTATGCACTTCTAGGCAAATTATGTTCTTTAATTTCATAATAGAGAACGGTAAAGTTGTTTTTGATATATAATTCGGAATAACATTTTATAAATATAAAAGAGTGCCAATGACATGTGATATATGATGTAGACGATGTGTGATATGAAGATATGGAAGAGTGCCAATGATATATGTGATGTGTGATCTGATGATATGGAAAATGCCAATAAATATGAATCGTTTCTTTCGATAAGCGTTTCCTTTGATTTTAATCTTTTCTACGAACCAATAGTTTTCAATCAAATTGTCTTAAAATTGATTATAACTGAGTTGAAAACAACAAAACGTATTTGCTTTGACTAAAGTAAATATATGTAATGAGAGAATTATGTGGTAAAAGGCATAGTTGATATTACAGTTCTGGATGTAAATACCATATAAATATAAAAATAAATAATTTAAATAACACAAATGGCTACTTTTATTATTAAAAGTTGAAAAAAGGTTTTAAAATTAAAGTCGCCTCAAAATCAAAATATGAAATATAGTTCTTCAAATTTTAGAAGTGAGGATGAAATCAAAAAGGAAACTATAAGAATATTAAGGAAGATAAAGAAAAAAATTATACTTGGTTATTGGAATGTGGAATCTGTTTATTCGTGTGTGTAACAGTGGGACGAACACTCATTTATTTCGTCGATAGTGCTGAATAGAAAAACAATAGCTGAACAAGTGAAGGTCTCAAAAATAAATTTTCATTTTCTTGGATTGTTGATGGGAAAACGAATTCAATTCACATTGATAGATGAACCACATGATAGGAAATTTACAATCTAAATAGAGAAATGGTAGTCTAATTGGAAAAGAAGTTATTCTTATTTTCGGGAGGTAGTGAGTTCAATTCTCATCTTAATCAAAAAACTAAAGCCACTGAGACTCAGATATCAAATTTTTTACTAAAGACGGCTGAGCCATGTAAAATTAAATTTGAAAGCTGGCAGAGTAAAAGTAATACTTTTCCAAATGAACGAAACTTGTTCGATGTTCAAAGTTCCTCTCTAACTGTGAATGTTAGAGCTGAACATTACGAGATCAAGATACAGGTATTCTTTTAATATTTATGTATCTTGAAATGGTTGATGTACAGTGATGCAATCTGTAAAAGGAATGATACCTCTGAGGTTGTCCGATCAAGATTTGGGGGTATACTGCTTCATCAAGTTTCTAAATTATGAAGACTCAGCCTTCTCCAAACATGGTGATGGAGGTGAGTCTCAGACTTTATCTTAAGGTTAACGGGCTTAGAATACTCCCTCTTCACCAAGCACCCCACAACCAAGGTCACATCTGAGCTGACACCTTTCTCTTAACATCTATGCAGCACCAGTGGAGGAATTGAAACCCAACCCACGAAGCTCCAGCAACCCAAGTGAGGGAGTCCCTTTCTTCGGCAAATGATGCTTCACTTTGCTGACGGAAAGCGATGTGAAACTACTGAAGCTTTCATATTCACATATAACGAGGGATTCAATGAATTAAATTAGTAATTTTATTTTTCATCAGTGAGAGTTACAAGCTGTTAGTCTACATAAAACTCCAAAATAAACCACCAAAATTAACTGCGTACAATTGAAAGGTAAAGCACTTTTAAGTTGCAATTAATGTGTAATAGGTAGAGTGAAATGATAAACACAGAGTCATTCCAGTTTAAAGATAGAAATTCTATGGAACACAAAAAAATACATACATCGAAAAGAAATATTCAAGCAAAAACGTATGATGAAGATGCAAAATATCCTTGAACATTTTTGTTATTTTTTCAAAACTTAGTTAATGTATATAGTTAAAAGAATAAAATAGAAGGAAATACAGTTAGGTCATTCAGGACGAGATGAATTGGTTGATTAGGGGCGATTAATCGAAAGTTAGTAAGTTCGAATCATGAAACATTCGAAGATCAGTCCAGCCGAGCTGGCAGCCGAATGGTTAGCGATCTTGCCTTCGGTTTAACAATTTGTGGGTTCGAATCCCACCTTGGGCATGGATGCTTGTAGTGGTTCGGAATTCACTTTAAACCGTAGGTCCCGGTCTAATTAGCCTTCATGTGCAAATATGACCGTTGCGCGTCAAACTTATCAACCGATCCTTTAGGTCCACTAATGGTGACTGAGGCACATAAAATATGCTATGAATACAATTTTCTCCATCTGAAATGTTATCTATGGGTGTAGCAGGCCAAATTCGGAGTCTTTTTGCTTAGTCCCTGATTCCGAAGTAAGCAAATCTACTCACTTTCGGGGCCACGATGGCACACCCATTGGGTGCTTCACTTTGTTAGACATCATCACTTAAATCCCATGTCATGCTAACAGAGAGAAATCCTAGTAATCAAACATTATGTAGCATGTTTATATCATAAATCTTTTTTCTTCTTTTTTAAAATAAAAAATTTATTTTTAGAAAAAAGTTGGCTTTTATGAGATTACTTTAATAACAGTGGAATTTTACTCTATTACAATATTATAGATATTTATTGCTAATACATAACATATTTAAGAAATTAATTAATTTAATTGTCAAATATAGCAGAAATTTTGTGTCTACGAATTTGCATTAAGTGTTCTTTCTTCTATAATAATGATTGTTACACAGATTTATCATCTTTGCCAATTTTATTTTTTAATATTTTTTGAGCAATCAAAACTACGATCTAGTGTCCACTTAATTGAATTGGTAACTCGAATTTTTCCTCGTTTTGATCATTAAGAGTAAGAACTCATATTTTCATAAAGATACATACGCAAGGATCATTAAAACTATTTAAGAAACAATTAGTTAAAAAATTATGTAGCACCAATTTATTTTTAATTTGTAATTATGTAGTTTTATAGTACTTCGCAAAATAGAAGTTTGATCTTATAAATCTTTGCAAAAAAGCATTTATTTTCACAGAATTTCCATAAATAATATTTAATCTTACCATGGAATAACGTGGGCTGCCAGGGAAATAATTGAGCAGACTTGTTCAGAGAATTAAAATGAATTGGTTAACGTCTTGTAATTTTTCACGTATATAATTGGGGAAAAATGATGAATGAAAACAGTGTGGAAAATCGATTAGAGTAAGTTGAATTTTAAATAGATATCTCATATTGCTATAAGCAGTATTTGTTTCTTAGAGATGTTAGTAGTAGTAAAAATTAATTTTGACGGCCATCAAATGGGTCAGTCCGACCAAAAACTATCACAAAATGTTAAATCTATAAATTCAAGTTATCCATTTTATTCAGATATCAGAACAGAATCATAAAAAAATCTACGGTTAATAAAATAAAAATATCTTCAATTTAATTTACCGAAACAGGAAAGCGGTACCAATTTTTACTTAAAATCACAAAGAGATGCAGTCGAAATTGCCGCAGGAATCGATACCTCGAAACAAAGATTGGCTTCAAATGATATTCCCTGATGGAAAGAATCATAGGATCATCCAGATCATTTACAATAGTGCGATAGGCGTAATTATAGGGATATATCAACTGACAAACAAGCTGATGATGCTTAAATTAAAATATAGACAGGATTCGGACTTGATCAAAAATTTACATATTTTGACAATTGTTTGAATATTGTGAACTATTCACAGATTCTTAAAAATATTTTTATCCTAAAGAAAAATAACTGATAACCCTTTTTTATATTCCATTAAAAGCACTTAAGAATACAGTAAACCCCGATTTCAATGGTTTCTGTGTGTGGTTATTGATGTACATGTTATCAGTTGGTTACCCAGAAGATTTACTTGAATCCAGTAGAATGATGAAAAAGATCATTTCCCCAGATAGGGAAAAAATGAGGAAAACTATTTGAAAAATGATGTAAAAATGAAACTGAATAGGTTTCCTGAGGTTATTCTGAAGAACGAGGGAAAATTTCTCACTACTTGAGAAATAATTCGATGTTTAATTTAATCTCTTTAAGCCTAACATATCCCATATTTTCCTATCATTTCATATTATTATAAGATTTTCATTTTTATATTATTTATAGATTAATTATTCATTGAATGGTCAATATTGATTTAAATGCAAAGTAATGTTTTACACAATTTTCG
This sequence comes from Latrodectus hesperus, assembly GCA_037975125.1. Taxonomy (NCBI): domain Eukaryota; kingdom Metazoa; phylum Arthropoda; class Arachnida; order Araneae; family Theridiidae; genus Latrodectus; species Latrodectus hesperus. The sequence goes on from JAJQOW010000281.1 coordinate 35,144, forward strand.
GTGGTCTGATCATTTTGAATCGCACCACTGCATGGTTTAGTAATTTTGCCGCAAATTTCTTTTAAAGTTTATACAGAGTTAAATGACTTGCTTGCATTCTTATTTATATTTTTGAAAGTGTATAAAATTTGATTAATTTTACATCTGAAGAGTGAAACAGAAACAAGTAAATTAACAGGATGAAGTAAGCAGGGATCACACATAGTGAAGAGAGAAAAACTTCTTGCAAATGAAGAGAATGATGCGTAGAATGGGCGAGAAAATTAACTATCACCAATTTTCGGACAACACATTTATTTACTCACAAACATTTAATAGCAAAAACAAAACACATAACTAACTTTGAGCCTTCCACATCTACCAGAATTTAGCGACCTGTCACGGACATTACTATTCTAAAATATGACAACCTCTAATCTAAAATTTGGAAGTATAGTTAAGTATAGTTATATGGATATTTTTAACACATATGTGATATCAAAATTCCTAATATATACAATAGTGGCTGTAATAAGAGTTTTTTAACTTATCAAATTGCACTAAAAACATATTTTATTTACATTACATTTGTTGGCTCTATCGTTTGCATATGTTTCTTTGAATGTTTTAGAAATACTGTTGTATCTGTGAATGTTATGGATTAAATATTATATGTTACATATTCTTTAATAAGAATCTAAAAAAGTCTTAAGAAAAATAGATGGTAATAATTTTTTGACAAAACTTTATTATAAAAATATTTCGAGCCTCAGCAAATTTTTTACATTTTGTTAGATTTTTAAAAATAATTACTTTAAAGAAGTCTAATAAAAATTTACGAATAAATGAGAGGCAATAATTTCATTAAACGTGTGTTAAAGAAAGATTACTGTAAACGCGTTGCAGTCTACGAATGATAAGTAAACAATGAAAATTGCTGCTATTTGATAACACTTAAAGGACGATGGTTTTCATTGTTAGATTTACCAGATTGATAAGATTTTATGCTGCAGGAGGATTAAATAAAACTGAAGGAAAAATTATATCGTTTATTGCTCTGTGTGGAAGTCTCATGATGTGTTTGAAATATTAAACTGTTTTAAAATTAATGTATGAGGAGAATGTGTAAATTAAATATTTTAGTTACAGTTAGTGTCTGGTCGCTGGTGAGATTAGTAGAGAGCAACACAATTCTGAATTCTCAAACTGTAAATGTTGACGATTTAGAAGATCAACATAGAAGCCACCTGAATGGAGAAATATCAGATTTAAATAGCACAAATCAATTTGCAAGTATGATTTTCAATTATTTGAAATATAAATTGTTTGTGAATTTGTGTAGATATCTATATTCGTATGCACATCCATTATATTTGTTGTTGTAATCAATTTTATTTCAATGCGTTCTACGTTTGAATTTATCCACATTAGAACAAAACTGGCAGGCTTAGATACTGGATAAGCTACAGTATAATTGCGAAATTTAGGACTAGAGTCTTAAGATTTATATCTGCTTTATATTTCTACATTTTTCCATTATATTTTTTCTGATATTCAGTCTCATTCTAATACATTTTATATTGGTATTTATCTTTACTAAAATAACATAAACATGACTAAGGTAACAAATAAGGTAATATAGGTTAAAGTTGAGACAATAGCACATGTTTTTAATATTACTTTTCACTGCTAAATATTTTTACCTGTATCCCTTATATTTGTTCAAGTAAGCAGATTATTTTCAGTTAGTATTTATCTTTATTTTAGTGACAATAGAATAACATAACTATTAAATAAGACTTAGAATAAATGTGCAATTTGAGACATTAGTTTTATGTTTCAAGACTATTACCACACTGCAAGATACTTGTACCTATATCGATTATAATTGTTTCCAATATGAACAGTCTCTGTCCAATACATTTTACGTTTTTGTCTTTCTTTGTTAGAACGACATAGATATGTTTAAGGTAGCTTAAAAAACAATATAAATGTGCAGTTTGTGACAATTATCGTATATAATTTAAAAACTACACCTAAGAAACGAGGTTACCATAGGTGTTGTTGTGATTATTTCAAACATAAGAAAAAGCGTCAAAAACATTTATGTTAGTTAATATATGTGAAGCTTGCAAATACCAGAAATTAAGTTTATTGCCAGCTAAAATTATGTCCGCCGAAAAGTTTAATTTTTTAAATTTTTTTATCAAAGACTACTTTTAGAGTTGGATTGTGTCAGCTCTTTTTAATCTATAATTTCCTAAGAGAATCTGTGATCCACTTTTTTAATTCTATAAGTAAAAATTTAATCTACTCCAAGGAAATTTGAAATTCGTGTTCGCCAATCCAGGGCTTATAAAAACTCAGAAATTTGGATCAATCAAAAAATCAATCAAATCAATCAATTTTTTTTCACTTCACGCAGCCACAATGGAAGCGAAGTCATCTGCAAAGGCTTTCAGATGAACATGTCTTTATAGATCAAGATAATTTCTGACCATAGCCCAGTTCTGTTTAAGAGGAATATCTGCCCTCAGGATTCATAGTTCAAGCAATGCAACTTGCATACTAGATAAAAGTAAGAAACCGAGAAACAAAGATAAAATCTGAGAAATTATTTCCATCCCATTACCTAAGAAAATACAAAACAAGATAAGATTTTCTTATAAAAAATCAGACCATCTGATCAAAGGTTTCATTAAGAGATAAATAAATTAGTATTCATGAAAAGTACTAAATCAAACAGAGTTTAATCGATAATGTTATAGTTGAAATATTCTTATGTAACAAACTAAAATTCCTAAAATACAAGATAAATTATTATTTTTATCTGATCGTTATTTAATTTAGTCCTGTAATATCGAACTTTAAGAATATTCAACTGTAATATATATATACATCTAATATATGTATATATAGTATATATATAGTATGGATATATATATATCATATGATGATATGTATATAGTATATACATATATATATAGTTCTAATGATTAACACAGTATTGGAGCTTCATCTTAAACAGTTTTTACACAAGAATACATTCTAAACATTATTACTTTATTATTTAAAAATCGTACTGTTGTACTGCAGATCATCTAATATATATCCTATAGTCAACACAATACTTTATTAGTAATGAATAGACGATAATGGCATATGAGCAAAAGCCATTTATTCATGCAGTCCAATATGCTAAACAAAAGTAAATCAAAAAAATGAAAGATTTAAAAATCTGGTTTTAAATACTATCAAACATTTTAAAGTATTCTATTGGAATATACGTGCATTATGTGTTGTTTTATGTATTGTTTCGATACATAATCTCATTCAGTATATCACAATCCAAATCATGAGATTTTGCCAACATAAAAATATAAAATAAATTCATTTATTCCATAAATGTGCTTTTAAACCCATAATTTTCTCCTCTTTAGGCATGAAAATCAACGATTAGCAAAATAAGTAATAAAAGAAGAGCGATTATTTTAATGCGTCATTCATATATTATCAATTGATATTGATATTGTTATGTCGATCAATAGAAGAAATGTGATATTGTGTGATAAGCCAATTTGGAAGAAATTTTTTATGAATTGCAACTTTAATTGCGGCAAATTTAGGCATAATTGTTTAATTAAAAATGCACCCGAAGCGTGAATCAAAATAAATAATTGATATAATATTTGAAAAAAAATTAGATTATGGATTCTTTGATTTTTTTCCTCAAATAATGAGTTTGAAATTTCATTTAGAACTTCTCATTTGATACGATAAGAAAAATCTTAATGTCTATGGGCTTGATACGTAACTAGAAGTTTAATCATTAAATTATTACTATTAGATTAATGTTTTTATTCGGTCCTATAAAAAGTAATTTAAGATTTTCACTTTTGTTTTATTTAATATTTCTTTTCCAGGATTTTATATTTTATTTAACATAAGCAAAAAATTAGTAAATAAGACTCACAATGAACTTTAAAGGTTATCGTGATTTTAATAACATGGAATGATACATATCAAAACATAAAATTGAATTAAATTAGCATAATCAACTTCCTTGCCAATTTCTTCCATTTAAAAATAATTATATCGAACAGACAAAAGAGAGTAACTATTTTAAAATAACTTCGTGCTTACTGGCTTGGTAAAATTTCCAAGTAACCATATCTGTGACTTTTATAATTTTTTATACCAAAATGCATATGCGAATTACAATAAGACATTCAGAATTATTAAGACGCTATTTATGAAGTGATTCCTTGATATTTAGTATTACAGAATACTAATAAGACAAATACACCATACATAAATGTTTATATGAGATAGGTACCCTAACTGCAACATATTCAATCCATGAAAAGTTAAATCCTTCATAAAATATACTATTGAGCACATTCTTACTATAAATTTTTGTTTTTAATTAATTAATCTGTATTACATAAAATTTCTTCCTTATTTCTGTTCTGGACAAATCAACTTCGAATCTCTAACTGGAAAGGAATTATTCAGGTAATGTATTTTTTCTCACTAAGTAGAAAGCAGCTTCAGGAGTATTTTAAGATTGTATATTAGATCATTATGTGCAAATAGATCTTTATTTCATTCTAAACAGACCATAAAAGATAAAATTGAGGAAAATTAATTTTTTTTTACAATAGTTACAAATGATTTTAAAATATCATAAATTTGAGACGAACATTACAAATAAAACATTCAAATATAGTTTTTCATTACAATAAACAAATCAAAATATTTGTTTTTTCGTATATAAGAAATGGATTTTAAGATTGGCATTTCTTAATTTTAGAATTAGTTTAAATTAATTGGAATTATGAGACTCCATAAAATTAAGTCTCAATATTAGATTTATTTAGAAAAAAACCCATTAATAATTAATATACTTCCGATATTCTTTTTGAAGAAAAAATATGCTGTTTGGAGTTAAATTTGTTAAATTCTCAAACTCAATCAATTATCAATTTTCGATTCAAGTTTTTCTTATTGATGGAGCCAAAGAATGATAAAGTCCGCGGTTTCTTTAATCTTTTGAAGCACTGAAAAAAATGAGAGAAAGGGGAATAGTTATATTAGAATCATGATACAGATACGAGAGAAATTAGCCACCAATATTATTTGTTATTGATATTTCATTGATTGATATTTTAGTATTTATTTAAACATTTTCAGAATTATCTATCTCATTTAAATTTATTAATTTGTAGCATATCTTTGTAACATGCTAGTAAATAATAGTATTTTTAGTGTGCTTTCAATTGTATTTCAGAATTAACCGGGTGCGATGATGCTTAATTAACCAGGTGTGCTTTGCGAGATGATATAGTTCTCAATTGTGGACAAACTAAAATTAAATTCAAGTTACTCCTAATTCATTTTCAAAATGATCAAATAAAAAAGGAGTAAAAAATAGGTTATAGGTATCTGAATTAAATATAACTGATAATTATCCTGTAAGCTTCGCAACGATTTGTATCAGCAATAATTAAATCAATAAGAGTTCATTAGCATAGTTTCTTCTTCAGACAACAGTCATGTTTTCATACGAAGGTTGATTAGACTGAGGCCTCTTTTAATGAATAAGTCGGACTTTCTGATAAGTCTGAATTCGAGCTCACATCACTTTCCGTTGACGTGAACAGTGCTCTGACCAACCAGGTTTTGCCCCAAACTCACATTGAGATTATAATGAATGTATAATGCATGGTTTGCATTTTCATAAATCTTAAGTTACTAATAATTGTAACTATAGAAAAATATTGTTTATATAATATTAATAATTAATTTACTAAATATCACAGGTTGATAACACTTATTTCTCGATTTACAATTGTTCTTTTCAGAAAACAAAAAAATTAAGTACTTGTATTTTACTTTAAACATATGGTTAGTATTGAAATGATTGTTAACAGAAACACATTTGTCGTTTAAACTTTTAATTCTTCTGTTGTTCATTTTGTCTTGTAAATGCTTTTGCATTTGAATGTAATTCCTTTTTTAAGCCTAGTTAAATATCTTGAAGTACACGATGAGTTTTTGTTTCGACTTCCTTTATTATAAAAAATCAAAAAGAAATTTCTTAAATTTGCAAATATCTTAAACCCGGATTTATTGTTAGTTTTGCATACATAAATTCTTAAATAAAAAGTTTTCTATTTGTTAACGCTCTTTAATTTTGAATTTGAGTAGGTTAATAGTATTAAATCATTTTTTCATAATCAGTCCATTAAATCTATACTTTAATAAACAAAGTTATTGTATATTGTTATAAAATAAAATATTGCTTTTATATTTGTGTCAGAACTTGTCAATTGTATAAATTATTAATTAGCTTTGCTTTTAAAATATTTCTTCTTCACACTTATATTGATAGTTCATCAGAAAAATATGAAACAATAAATGGCACAAGAAAAACTGATTCCTCAATTTCCGAATTAAGTACATTGGGTCGAGGTGGATGAAAAACCGATGCATCTATGTAAACATTTGTAGACTGTATGATTGCATATAATAAGTCTTTTTATAAATATTTTTGATCATACTTTTATCAAATACTCATCCGAAAATTGAGAAATAATGCAAATAAAAGAAGAGTTAAAATCTCTATTGCCAACTCATGTAAACAAGCTTGAGATTGATGAAACGATCAAAATCTCTATGTAAATGCTTGTGCTTTGTATAATGGTATATAATAAGCCTTTGTTTTTACAAACATTTTTTTCACATTTGCCTTGAATAGTAATTAGAATATTATGAAACAATTAATGTTACAAGAAGAACTAATTTTATCTATTGCTGATACATGTAGATTTATTGTGGTGAATCAAGAAAGTGACACATTTAAATTCTAAAATAAATTTCTTACACTATTTTCCAGTTTGTTTCTTATTGATAAATAAGCTATAATTATTTTTTATGGTAGTTACGTGTAAAAACGCTCCCTGCAAGAATGGTGGAACTTGCAAAGAAGGTCCCAAAAATGTAACTTGTGAGTGTAGGCCTCCTTACAGTGGACAGCTTTGTGAATCAGGTATTGTATCTGAAATACTTTTGATTATTGCTCACATTTCCGTTTTTACGGTGACACATATAAGAAATAACAATTCTGACATTTTTAAAATGAGAATGCATGAGTATTCTTTAATAATTCACTGTCGTATATTCACAATACATTAATAATTCCTGTGACTGTCATTTTCTTCTAAATTGAATAAAATAATATTAAAAATGAATTTTCTTAAATTCTATTATAAATGAGTTTAGTTACAGTTAGTAAATATTATCAAATTTAAACAATGAAAGCTGATAATACATTTCTTTTAAATTTGTAATTGTGAAAAACTATTTTAAAAAATATTTTAAATCTTACGTAACTTAATTTAAAGATCGTATTGCATTTTCATTTTTTATTTCTCTCTTATGGTATTTTTATATTATTTACATATTGTTACTCTTTGTCTCTCTAACGTTTGAATTCTGTGCTGTAAATATAAATTGTGTTTTTTGTAGAAACTTTAATAAAAATCTTATTAAGTTGACATATAATGAATTTAAACTGAATTAAACACACTCTTTGGTCATTAAAAAACTTGGCTGATATGACTAAAATTTAAGTAATGAATTAAGTACTTCTTGTTTCTATGTAATATCTTTTGTAAAATACGGTATAGGCATTGCTTAGAAAAAATAAAACTAGTTCAAAGCTATTTTGATGTTTTCAAATTTTTCATGAACTTAAATTGTATCACATTTTAACATTTATTATTATTTTGGCAAATTACTTTAATGAAATTCTCTTAAATTATTAAGAACTATAGGAATATTCATATTCAATGAATAGTTTTATGTTATTTAAATGTTCGTTATAGGAAATATATATCTGTTGACTGGACAATGATAATATTCTTTTGCATAATATACACATTAATTGTAAATAAAGTAATGTGTGAGAATACAATGCAGAACTCTTTGAAAATCCATTAACCTAAAGAGACAGAATCAAATTTTTTCAAATATTTCTGAAGTATTTATTTCATTTTATAATAAAAATTCGTCTAAGAATTAAGATTTAAAGGAAAAATACCAGAGGAATAGTTATTATCTTGGGAAATATAGTTTTGAACTACTTTAAATTTAATTTGTATAAAAAATACAATATTTATTAAAGAATAAATTTTATCTTAAATGAATAATTTTTTAAGTCAGAAATATTTTCGCTGATATTTTCCCTTTAAAGATACCGTGTAAAGATAAATATTTCATGTTAGATAAATAAACATTTCAGATTTTTGCTTAACAATTGGGGTAAAAAAAAGAGCTACTTATATTCAACTTAATTTCTTGAGTATAAACTTAATTTCTTGAGTGTAAACTTATTTTCTTGACACGTAGAGCCAAAACATTTCTGAGAAAAATGCTAACGTGAAGATTATTTTGTGACCATTTGAGTATTACAACGGGAAAATTTCAACACATTTATTTCAGTGTTGAAGCTACAGAAAATATTAAAGGAAAAGAGATTGAAATAGAAATTGTATTAAATACAAGTATTGAAGTTTAAATTTAGATAAATACAATCACACACGCAAAAACACACTCACACACACTATAACTGTTCTAAAATTGTTATGTCAATATTACTAAAATACATTTTCCCTTAGAAAATGAGAAAATTTAAGTGTATTAATTTAAAAAGTTCTAGATAATTTTATAGTTTATAATAATAGAAAATATGTGATGCTTTATTAAATAGTTGAATGCAAATTATTTTTGTATAAAATATGTAATAATTAAATTTTTGTATATAAAATATGGAAAAATATTTTTCTCAAAAGTGTTTTTCATTATTAATGGTGTATAATGTGTCAAAAGTGTATCACACATACTGTCTCATACTTTAAATAATAAAATATTATTTGAATTTTTAAAATTATTTCAATATCAAAATTTTTTAAAATGGCATTATAATTTTAATCAGAGATATTAATGAACATGGCTGCCAACCAAAATGATTTCAATCTAATGAAAATATTACCTTTTTGCAGGAACGGCGTGCTCATCCAATCCATGCGAAAATGGTGGAAAATGTTCAGATGTAAAGAATTCTTACAAATGCAACTGCACACCCGAATTCACAGGCCCAAACTGCGAATTCAAAGGTAAAATATTGGCATAAATGTGACAAATAACATTTTTTCAATAAACAATGGTTTTATTGTATTTGATATGCATAATTCTTTATCACATGTGCCTTTTAATAAAATGAAATTATCTCACACCAAGTGAAATTCAGATAAATATTTTATCAATTAATAATTGAAAGAGAGTTAACTCTGTCTTTATAAAAATCAATTAAGATACCAATCCCGGTTTAATAGGCATTATTTTCCAACATTAAAATATTTGCAATGTAGTTTATTTTTCTGTGTTTATAGATATATAGCTTTTTTCATTATTATTTTCTGATAACTTTCTGTTTGATTTCCTGTTATTGCCAACTTTAGTGTCATAGGTTCATTTCCTCTAATTAACGTTTAAAATATCCATAAATAAAAATCATTTATTTCTCAAACTGTTTGGGAATATTCGATGATAAATAACACGATAAATTCCTTTGATGATTTTCTTTAATTTCTTTAATTTTTTAATGAATTAAAAAGGCTGAAGTTTTTTCAGGTAACTTTGCAAGTATCTTAGATTACTTATGTGGTTTGCCTTTTATCCCAATGGAATTATATATAAGTATCATGTTTTGCTTGCATAAATGTCTGAACTCATATGAATATAATAATTTGAGATAAATTTTGGGCAGAAGATTATAACGAGTCATTCGCTTCCATTTGGAAACCATAATAGTGAATTGGAAATCTCTTAGCAAATTGCAATTATAATATTTATAAGTAGTGTTGTACATTTCATACCAAGATAGTTTAACAGTATAAATAATTGTGAAACAGTTAATATCATTATTAAAGTAGGAATTGCAGGCTGAAAATTGGACGTTTCTATTTTGTTATTTCTAATTCCCGGTTGCTACTAGAATTACTACCTATCAGAAGTTCTGCGGGCGGGACTTACGGAGTGCTGTACCCATTGTGTGTGCCATCGAGTTGCCACGAAAGTGGTTGGGTCTTAGTACATTGGAACCAAGGTCCGAAAATAAGATGACAAACTTCGCTTGCCACACCTAGAGGTATTCTTTCTCACTGAAGACTTAGTTATCATGTTATAGTTTGCGTGATCTAGCTGTCATTACTGAATATGACGGATATCCGGTCGTGTAGGGATTCCAACACACTACCTTCCGATAATAAGAACAAACTCCCTAACCAACAAATCCATCACGGTCTTAAATAAAGAACCTGTGTAGGATAAAATTAACAACTTGAAAATCAGAACAAAGCCTACAATTATGCAGTATGCTTGAGAAGATTATTTGCTTAACTGTAAATGAATGCGGTTCAGCTAAAACATTTTACGATTTGCTTACACGCAATTCCATCAGATCATTTTATTCGATGGTAAGTACTTGCCTCAAATGCTCACTTTATTTCTTCTGCCTCAAAGATATCAAAATTCAAAATAATAACTTTTTTAAACTGCATTCCCACATTCTAATTATTTATAATTGTGTTGAATTTATAAGGTATTCACACTTATTAAATGAGAATATTTTCGAATTTAATGGTATTTATTTTATCTACAGATGTCTGCTACCACAGAAAGCTGTGTCAAAATGGAGGCAATTGTACAACTACATCTCCAAATAGATTTAAATGTGATTGTGTTCCACCATATTTTGGTGCGAAATGTGAAAAAGGTAATGTACTATATTTCTTACCTTTCTGCTTCCTATAACACTATATTTTTTCCCATTATAGTGGTTTGGTATTAAAAATTTTGGAGCACAAACTAAGCATTAATTTCTATTTTATTATTACAATTTCATCAATGTAATATTTTTTATCGAAATTGACAGTAAAAAAATCAAATTTGAAATAAGCTCAGTGAACAAAAAAATGATTTATTCTAAGTAGCTTAGAGGTTTTTTAATTCTAGTGTAGAGACAGCAGAATTTGTTAAGAGATTAGAAACTGCATCTCAAGCATCAATAGCTCTAAAAATAATAGAGAAAGTCATTAAAAATTGCAGAAATCGCGTTTGTTTAGTTAGCTAAATTTAAAATTGCGCAGCACCGAACTACCAAACCCACAATTTTGAAAGGTCATATATCTATAATTTAATCGTAATGGAGTTTTTATATAATTAGTTTAATAAGATCATATATATTTAAATATAATTATTTTAATAGCATTTGGGTCTTTGATATGCATTTTAATTTCTTGTTGATTACATTTAAAATTTGATTGCGTTGTAATAAATGTACAAAAATTAATAAATTATATAAACTAGTTTAAACTAGTTAAGCCCTTGCACAAATCTACTGTGCAGACATTAATGAACATGAATAATATCTGGAAAAAATCTTAAGCATTATTATAACCATTGAATTTCTTTAAAAAAAATTGTAATAATTGGAAAATTTTGAATTTTTCGAATATTTAATTTTAAGAAAATTTAAGTTTTAATTTCAAGGTAAAGACAATTTGAATTTTTAATTTCAAGGTACTTATATAAAAAGAGACTGCTATGTATTTTTGCAAATTAATTGTACCGGTGATATTAAGAGTTTAATATCTCTGAAGTCATTTATATTATATAAGCTTTAAAAATTTTATTATAAATACATTTAGGTTCAATATATATTTCTAGATCCTTGTACAAGTAATCCTTGTTCTGATAGAGGCACATGTTCAGTGATCGGGAATGGGTTTAAGTGTAATTGCAAACCTCCTTTTTCTGGAGAGAGATGCGAGAAAGGTAAATATGTAATTTCATCTTTAAATATGATAGAGTTTTAAGTAATACAGTTGCAAATATAATATGTAAATATATTTTATTTTAGATCCTTGTTCAAGTAAACCCTGCTCTAATGGAGGAACATGTTCAGTTGTCGGGAATGGATTTAAGTGTAACTGCAAACCTCCTTTTTCTGGAGAGAAATGCAAAAAAGGTAAATATGTAAATTCATCTTTATTTATGATAGAGTTTTAAGTAATACAGTTGCAAATGTAATATGTAAATGTATTTTATTTCAGATCCTTGTTCAAGTAAACCCTGCTCTAATGGAGGAACATGTTCAGTGATCGGGAATGGATTTAAGTGTAATTGCAAACCTCCTTTTTCAGGAGAGAGATGCAAAAAAGGTAAATATGTAAATTCATCTTTATTTATGATAGAGTTTTAAGTAATACAGTTGCAAATGTAATATGTAAATGTATTTTATTTCAGATCCTTGTTCAAGTAAACCCTGCTCTAATGGAGGAACATGTTCAGTGATCGGCAATGGATTTAAGTGTAATTGCAAACCTCCTTTTTCTGGAGAGAAATGCAAAAAAGGTAAATATGTAAATTCATCTTTATTTATGATAGAGTTTTAAGTAATACAGTTGCAAATGTAATATGTAAATGTATTTTATTTCAGATCCTTGTTTAAGTAAACCCTGCTCTAATGGAGGAACATGTTCAGTGATCGGGAATGGATTTAAGTGTAATTGCAAACCTCCTTTTTCTGGAGGGAGATGCAAAAAAGGTAAATATGTAAATTCATCTTTATTTATGATAGAGTTTTAAGTAATACAGTTGCAAATGTAATATGTAAATGTATTTTATTTCAGATCCTTGTTCAAGTAAACCCTGCTCTAATGGAGGAACATGTTCAGTGATCGGGAATGGATTTAAGTGTAATTGCAAACCTCCTTTTTCTGGAGAGAGATGCAAAAAAGGTAAATATGTAAATTCATCTTTATTTATGATAGAGTTTTAAGTAATACAGTTGCAAATGTAATATGTAAATGTATTTTATTTCAGATCCTTGTTCAAGTAAACCCTGCTCTAATGGAGGAACATGTTCAGTGATCGGGAATGGATTTAAGTGTAATTGCAAACCTCCTTTTTCTGGAGGGAGATGCAAAAAAGGTAAATATGTAAATTCATCTTTATTTATGATAGAGTTTTAAGTAATACAGTGTCAAATGTAATATGTAAATGTATTTTATTTCAGATCCTTGTTCAAGTAAACCCTGCTCTAATGGAGGAACATGTTCAGTGATCGGCAATGGATTTAAGTGTAATTGCAAACCTCCTTTTTCTGGAGAGAGATGCGAAAATGGTAATATTGTAAATTCATCTTAATATATGATACAAGTTTTAAGTAATAAAGTTGCAAATATAATATGTAAATGTATTTTATTTTAGATCCTTGTTCAAGTAAACCCTGCTTTAATGGAGGAACCTGTTCAGTTGTCGGGAATGGATTTAAGTGTAATTGTAAATCACCATTTTCTGGAGAGAAGTGTGAGAAAGGTAAAACTGTAGATCCGTACTTATTTTGATATATAGTAGAGAATAAATGATGGTAAAAATATGAAAATACATCATGATGTAAATATATTTCAAAATAAAAAATATTCAAAATTATATGAAATGAAACGCTGCTTTTCAGAAGATGAATAGTGATATTTAGAATTTTCTGTTTTTATTTTGTATTGGAATGGTAATTAATCGATACACTACAGTTGTAAAATTTTTGAAGTGTTCATATTTCATCATTTTTAAAATTTGCAATTATGTGTTGTGTTATATTCATTTTTGCATATATATTATTCTTCAGCAGTTGTTAGTATTAAGGTACTGGTGACGACAATGTTCATAATTTAAGTACTTTCTTTAATTTTCTCTTATAATATTTTTCTGGATAATCTGAAAAACATGACATTAATAAAATTTTAGCACATAACTTTTTTAAGGTTAATTTGAATAAGTTTCAACAATTTTTATTTGCAGCAGAAATTATATTTTTACAAAAACATCGACTTAATTTTGTATTCAATCACAGTTACTCACAGCTTGTTCTTAATGTATCTCAAATTAACATGCAAAGTATGGATTATTGGGAAAATCAATTTATACAAGCAAATAAAATTAAAAAGCATTTTGGAATTATTTTGATGGATAAAGGAGAAAACAAAAATTTTATTATTATAATAAAATAAAGAAATCACGTCGTAACCATTTTTAAAACATTTAATCTTGCAGTGTTCATTAGATCAATGAACACACTACACTTAGCAAAGCAGTGTATAGCGTATGTACAAACGAATTATATTATTAGAAACAATTCGTATTTTTTTATTGAAATTCATTAAGTCTTAGTGAATTATGAAAGTTTTTTTCCTTTTGGCATTTAGCAGTTATTTGGATTTGTAATTCTTTTTTCCTTAATTCCATGATGGCACAAATAATTTTATTAGAGTGTTTATTTATTTGTTATATTGTTACTTATTTACAAAAAGCAATAGTACTTTGCATGTTGATTGTCAATATTTGTTCATTTTTCTGTGCTCTGATATTTTCTTACAATGTGGTATCTTTCGCATGCAGCCTGATTCCAACGATCTGTTTTTCAGATCCTTGCAATCCAAGCCCTTGTCTGCATGGAGGATCTTGCACACTCAATCGAACTGGTTACAGGTGCGATTGCAAGGAACATTACGATGGCGTGAATTGCGAAATTGGTAAGTAGGAGTTTAAGCACTAAAATGACACTTTTTAATCTTGTATGGCTTCTGAATTTATGAAAATTAATAACTACAGTGTAATTCCTTTTAATTTTGTTTTTTCATTGTAATGTTTCTGATTGTAATGTATATATGTATGACATATGACGTATAGGGAATGCCTATAGTAGTGACTAATTATGTTATATTCCAGAGACATAAATTTAACAAAATACAAACTTAAATTAATTAATTTTATAGTCTAAGGCAATGATACTTAACCTTTTTTGCAGTGGCATGATCATAACAATTTTGAGGCACGCGAAGAAAAAAATTTTGTACACGCAAAGAAAAAGATAGATTTGGTTGTTTACTTTAACTATAAAGCACAGTGTGCAGAATAGTTTATGATAATAATTTTGAATGTAAAATAAATAGTATAATATGTACTACAAAAGAAGGGTATGTTTATTTAGGGATTCATTACAGTGTAATCATATGTTCAGTTTACGAGAAACTTGAGCGAAATGTTTTTTGATAATTTTATTTATATTTGATCATAAAAAGGATGTTGCTACTCTCACATTGTCTTCGACTTTTAACAGTATCAATCTTTTTTCCATTTTTATATTCGCTAATACTGAAAATCCGAATTCACACAGATAAAGTGTAGAAAACTGTGATTGTAGATATTGGGAACACTTGAAATTTCTTGATGTGAGATAAATATTTCACTCTTTGATAGTTTACAAATATCGAAGATAACAACAGTTTTCAACTGTAACAGCAATTTTATTTTACAGAGTACTTTTCTTTTATCTAAACACATTTTATTCGTGATAAAAACAATTTTTACTGCGTACATTTCTAAAATTTGACGGCACACTTGAAGAATTAGACTAGACATAAAAGTGCCGTGGAAAGTGAATAATAATCATTGGTCTAAGGAATAAAACTACTCGAGATGTTTTAGTAGTTTAGTGATGAAATATGTAAAATAAGTAAATATATTTTACTCTGCTTAGAGTGGATAGCCTAAGGACTTAATGTTGTATGACATTTTCTTACTGATCGCGTCAACTGCCCTGCGTGAGGATTGTCTCACAAATAATACGTATTTTTTCGTAAACATTTTAGTGATAAAACATGAATAAATAGGAAAACATTTTTACTCTGCTTAGTGGATAGCCTAAGGCCTTATCATTGTAAGGAATTTTATTACTTATTGCGTCAACTGCTCTGCGAGAGAATTGCTTCATAAAAAGTGCACCGTTTCACAAGACAGGAAGCATTCTCGAATACTCACCCAGACGAAGGTCATGTAAGAAGGCAGAGATGCGCAATATCCATCACCCATTGTGAAACAGTGACTGGAATCGATCATCAAATCATTCACTATGAGGAAAACCATTCTATCCAACTAATCCGCGGTGAGCCTTAAATATTAAAATCTATGTTTGATACTTAATTTATTGGATGACTCATATATTTTATACTCACACATATCATTTCATGTAACGTCATACGTATTCAAAAGAATATCTACTTCGGTATTTAGATAACGATAGCCGTATGTTATGTAAGCATTCAATTTTATATAAATCTCACAATTATATAGTCCATTTCTCTCTTTCATTTTATAAAAATACATCGCGTGCTTTATTGTTATATTTAAACACAGATTAATACTTTTAAAAGAAAACAAATTATGTTAACAATATAGCAAATAATTAAATTTTTATGTTTGTCTCATATAACTTAAATTTTTACAGTCATTTGTCCCATTGTTTCAAGTATAATGAATGAGTATAAAAATTCTTAAAACCATTTAAAAGAAATTTTATCTTTTTATTTTTCATAGAAGTAGAACATGGTAAGTTTAAAGATTTTTTATTCATATTGACTAGGAATTCTTAAATGCTTCAAATCAAAATAGCTTAAATACAAATAATGTATGTAGAATTTTTTCATTGTAATCCATGATTCCATTTAGTATTTTATTTAAAAATATGGAAGGAAAAATATTTATTCTGAATATTTAGGTTATTATATATTATAATTAACATATAAGAAATATTTGTGTAGTATATTTTAATTCATAGGTCTAAGTACTTATTTTTAATTTGAATGTTTTTGTACATTTAAATTGAATTTTTCATGAACAATAAGCAAGTTTTTTACGTATTGAGAGCATTTTACAGGAATTAAAATATTTTACTGAAAATGAGTTAATATTTAGTTTTCTAAAATTCATACTAAAAGAATTTTTCTAACCAAGAAATAAATTTAACGAGAATCATAATTTGAATATTTTTTATTTAATCATTAATACACTATAACCATCTTTTGTGAAATAGGCAAGTATTCATTTTTTAGGAAAGCAAACTCAATTTTAACTTAAATTATAACAATAAGCTATAGTTTTCAAGCATAAAAAACCAATAACCCAAAAATCTAAGCACAAAAATTTCTTCAAATTAAAATGGCTTTGTATGATGGGAATTACACAAGTTTTAATAAAAATAAAATTTCTTTAGTTAGGAAACTTTTCAATCATTTATAAAATAATAATTCTAATCTACTTATGGTATTTAATTCAAACTATTCAATATTTCAAAAATTCGGATTAAAATAACAATTTAAAGTGTTGAGTACAATAAATAATACGTCATTCTGAATAATGTAAATAAATGTAAATCTTTGATTCCTAACAAACCTGTGCATAATTTCAGATTGCGAATGTGAAAACGGTCACTGCGTCAGAAATGATGAGGGGAAGATTGAGTGCGTCTGCCTTCCTGAGTACGGCCACGTCTCTTCAAGACACTGTAAAGGTAACGAAAGATTTCAAGTTGTGCTTGAAGTTAGATTTGAGAAGTGAATAACTTTTATTTGCTTTTTTTTAACCAAACTTTCGTGTCCTGCTCTTAAGAAATTATTAGATTGTCCATTGTTAGAAGGTAGATTAGTAGACTGTCCATCAAAATGATGTTAGGAACAAAAACATATTACTTTGCAATAAATAAAACGTGTAGCACTTATCTGGTTTAATAGGAACAAGGAAATGAGTTCCTTAAATAGCTCAAAATAATTTATTACAATTTAGGGTACAATTTGAGCACAACACAGATACATATACTACAAATAGACAGAGGACGCTATAGACTCCCTCTCTGGCTCCGCCGACGTCTCAGCAAGGAGACAGGATTGAGATTAGGAAGCTTCTGAGGTTGTCGATGTGGTCTTCCTCTACTTTTCAAAAGGAAAACGGGGCCTTAATCTCTAGATGATTGTTGATAGGGCTTCAACATACTGGTATGATAAGTACCGAGTACTTGATCAGGGGCAGCAGGATCTGCAACATCATACGTATTTGGTGATCTATTCGTTAGTATAATATAAGGTCTTTCACTTCGGGCATGAATTTTTTACTTTTTTGGTTTTATACTTGCTTATGGGATGTAAAGTGATCCATACTTTATCGCCTGGTTGATAATAAACGGGTCTATGCTTCTTGTCGAAGTACTCCTTTCTAGTATCTTGTTTTTGCTCTACATGTTCTCTAATTAAGGATGTAAGACGTGCAAATTCTTTCAAGAAAGGTGTTATCTCTGCGACGAAGTTATCGTTATCAATGACAGCTCTAATATCATGATTGACATTATCTGTGGTTCGAAGCTCTCTTCCGAACTGAAGGTAAGCTGCCTTATGACCTGTAGAATCACATTTTGCAGTGTCTAAAGCAAAACGTATCATGGGTAGTTTGTCCTCCCAAGTATCATGTGAGTCACCAACTAGAATTGCTAATTTGAGTTTTAGTTCTCGATTTTTCCGTTCAGTAGGATTTGCTTGAGGATTGTATAAATGTATAAGATCTTGCTTAATACCCAGTATCTTACAAGTTTGTTGCATTACAGCATTGACGAATTGTACACCATTGTCACTGATTAGCCTTCTAGGTAAGCCACAGCGTAAGAAGACTTCTTCTATCAATATTTTAGAGCAATTGATAGCTGTAGCATCTTTTAGGGCAAAAAGTTCGACCCATCTTTTACTTGTATCTTCAACAAGAAAAATCCATTTTTTCCCAGTTCGGATCTCTGGGAGAGGACCAAACAAGTCTATTGCCAGAGTCTGAAATCTTTGTAAGTAAATAGACGCTCTGAGTAATCCAGCAGGTTTCTGGTTGTTAGATTTGTACCGTTTACATTCAGCACAATATTTCACGTATTCGGCGATAAACTTTCTAATGCCAGAAAAGAAGTACCTAGAAGTAAATTTATAATATGTATTTTCAGCTCCACAATGTCCTGCAGTGGGAGAATCATGATATTGCTGTAGGACACGTTCTCGCTCGTGACATGGGACAACTAGCTGTGCTTCTTCTGACTCTGTTTCAGGCGAATATCGATACAGTATTCCCTGATTCATCAGATAACCTCTACTTGTCCAATTTACATAATTTTCATCTTTCCGTCCACTTTCAAAGCAGTCTATGATCTTTCTTACATCCTCATCCTTCAATTGTTCTTCGCGAATGTCTTTAGATTTCCGGGATGGTAAATCTATGGAAATAGTGTTCAAGTTACAAACAAATTTGTCCACTGTATCTGTTGAAATTCGTTAAACGAACAAGAGTCCATGAATCGCAAAAAGAATATTTAATGAAGCAAGTTACAAAGAAAGAAATTATACACATACTAAACTAATAGAACAAAACATGGTGTATTTATAGATTTTGGACGGCTTGAACACAACCACCAATCAGAAAGCAGCGCAGCAGACGATTGCGGACGTCTTAGAAGACTACAGTTTTACAGACGATAATAGACTTACTTTTTGTTTCTTTGCGATTACTTGCATTATATTATTTACAACACTCACCCTTAATCACAAAGAAGCATGCACAATAAAATCATATAAATCAATAAAAATAAGTATACATTAAGAAATTAGAAACGTTCAAACCATCCACACAGTATTTACATTAACATGATATAATCTAATACAATTTTAATCCACATAATGGTAAAAGTTCCTTTAATTTAAACTTAGATAAAGATTTTGTAAACATATCAGCAATTTGTAGGTTAGATGAAATATAGTAAACTTTTATATCATGACAATTCAAGATGTGTTGAATAAATGTTAATTTAATGTCTATATGTTTTAATCGACCTTTGTTGTTTTCCTTTGTTACACACTTAATACAAGATTGATTATTTTCAAAAATCATGATTTCTTTAGTATCAGTTAATTCCAAAATAATGTTTTTCAACCACAATGCATCTTGAATGGCTTTACTTAGGGCAATAATTTCTGCTTCTGTAGAAGATAAAGCATTACAATTTTGTTTTCGACAAGACCAAGATATTGGACAATTATTAAACATAATTATGTTACCAGAAATGGATTTTCTGTCATTTGGGTTTGCACCCCAGTTAGCATCTGCATAGACATTTAAGCATGAATTTTTATCCACACACTTTTTATATTCCAGTTTTAAAGTTGAAGTACATTTCAGATATCTCAAGATTCTTTTCAATGCACTCCAAGCACTATTAGTAGGGTGTTCTTGAAGTTGACTCAAACAGTTTACAGCATAAAGGATATCTGGACGAGATGTATATGCTAAATAAATTAAAGATCCTATTAGTTCTCGGTAGGGTCCACAAAAAGCACTTCCTTTCTCAAAATCAGCTGCGGTTGCTCTTACTTCCATGAAAGTAGAGACTATTTTAGTACCAAACATTTTAAATTTGTTTAATAAATTCAAAATATATGTTTCTTGATCTAGATACAGTCCGTCAGGTGTAAATGTAATTTTAATTCCTAAAAATTCAGAAACTGTTCCAGATTTAGACATTTCAAATTCTTTTGATAATAATCCAATTATAATTTTGATTTCACTATCATCGGTACCCGCAATTAATAAATCGTCCACATAAAGTTCCATTAGAATTCTTTCACCTTTTGACTGACGAATAAAAATGCATTGTTCACTATTTAATGGCTTAAAGTTTAATTTGAGAATGAAATTTAAAAATTTTACATACCATTGACGAGGTGACTGCTTAAGTCCGTATAAGCTTTTCTTTAACCGGCACTTCCTGCCACTATTATCATCATATCCTTCTGGTTGATCCATGTAAATAATTTCTTTTAATTCACCATTGAGAAATGCAGTTTTAACATCCAGTGAATAAACTTTTAAATTTTCTTGAAGAATAATAGTAAACACTATACGTAATGCAGGAATACTGATAACTGGTGAAAATGTTTTATCATAATCCACTCCTTCTCTTTGCATAAAACCACGAGCAACAAGTCGAGCCTTATATTTTCCATCTCGTTTTTCGCGTAGAATCCATTTGCATGAAATTGCACGCTTCCCATGTGGTAATTCTTGAAGACACCAAACTTCGTTATTTTCCATGGACTGCATTTCTTCATCCATTGCTTTCTTCCAAAGATTCTGTTCTTCCTCTGGCAGTGCAGATAAATCTTTAAACGACAACGAATCTTCAAAAATTACCATTGCTTCATAAACTTCTGGTTCAGGATATTTAACTGGTGGTTTCTTTTGCCTTTGTGGTCTTTCCAAAATTTCTTCTGTAGTAATTGTTTCAGTAATATTTTCTTCAACATCATCTTCATTTTCCGAAATAATGGAACCACATTCAGAATATTTTTATCTTCTAAATCCATTTTTCTTTCTTCGTTAAATACAACGTTCCTTGATATCACTATTCTCTTTGAATCTAGATCCATTAACGATATCCCATACTCGAATATCCCACAAATATCATTCTGTTTGACTTCTTATCTAACTTCTTCCTTTGAGTAGAAGGAACCAACACGTATGCATCGCATCCCAATACTCGAATGTTTTGAAGATCGGAATCTTTACCATATTTTAATTTATAAGGAGTACAGTTTTCTATGGATCTACTAGGAATTCTGTTTCCTAGGTATGCAGCAGTTAAAATTGCAAATCCCCAAAATTTCTTGCTAAGTTTTGCTTTAAATATTAAAGCTCACCCTTTTTCTAGCAATGTACGATTGGCACGCTCAGCAACTCCATTTAAAGGTGCAGTGTACGGAGGAACTGGATCTATTGTAACACCAAATTTAGTAGCACATTTGATGAGTTCACCACAAACATATTCTTTTGCATTGTCGCACCTAATTTTCCGTACTGAAGTATTTGCTTTTAAAAAGCATCTTAACTCATTCACAACATCACTTTTTCTTTTCAGCAAACGAACTTCCATAAAACGTGAATAATCATCAATTAATATCATAAAATAACGCTCACCTGTAGCCATAGGGGGATCAATAGGGCCACAAACATCTGTGTGAATCAATGTCATATTTTCGGATGCCCTTCGTCTGGGACCTTTTCCTATAGGAGAAGCACTTTGTTTGGAAAAAGTACACACTTCACAAAATTTATCAAAGGTAGGCAATCCAAGTTCTTTTAAAGCTTTATTAGAGGAATGTCCAAGTCTTCTGTGCCATAAATCCAAGTCATTTTCTTTCGCAGTAAGAGAAATTTCACAATTTGGAACAAAATCACAAATATATTGTCCACTATCATCACGATAACCCAAACAAATGTTTTCTTTCTCATTTTCGATGAACACTTTTTTATTTCTAAAGATAACACTATATCCACCTAATTCAATATTCTTTACAGAAATTAATTCTCCATTGAGTTCAGGAACAAAAAGAACATTTTCTAAAGTTATATCAATTCCATTAGATGTTTTGCCTTTTACACTTCCAATACCTTTCACTTCCAGTGCAGTGGAGCGGGATGCACATCGAATAGTTCCTGATGACGGTTTAATGAATGAAATCTTTCTGAGAGCACATATGGGATGTTGCCCCGGAATCAATAATAAACTTTTTCGGACTTCCGAAAGTCAAATTGCCAGCAGCAAAAGATAGAGCAGAAGAATATTTTTCATCAGTCTTAGATTCAGATTTGAATTCACATTCCTTTTTAAAATGACCAACACGACCACAATTATAGCACGTTTTCTTTTTACAAAATTTAGAAGTATGTCCTTTCTTTTTACAATGAAAACATGTGATATCTTTTCTCATAGAAAAAGCCGCAGTATCCACAGTTTGTTTCATAAAACGAATACTTGTTTTATTTCTCGAATCATTCAAAAGAGCTTCAGTGTCTATCAAACGCTGAGTTACTAAATCTAACGATAAATTCTCACTCGGTTGATTCTCTAATGCAACCTTAACATTTTCGAATTCTGGAGGGAGAGACATCAAAATATAAACGACAGTATCAATATCACTAACCTCCGCTCCAGACATTCGTAAATCGGCGACAAGTTTTGAAACTTCCTCTATGTGCTGGCGCATTGGAACACCTCTGTTTTTCTTAAGTGTAGCAAGACGTTTTCTAGTTAGTATTTGGTTTACCGCTCCTTTGCTTTCATAAACAGCATGAAGTTTCTCCCATAATTCTTTCGCCGTATTTTCACCACTCATTGATACGAGCACTTGATCACTTAAGAGTGACATGAGTAATGCGTAGGCTTTCTTTCCTTTAACGACTTCTGCTTCCTTATTCACATCGGGCTCCTTAACTAAGTATGTTTCCAGTTCTTTCGCAGACAAAACAGCTTCCACTCGTCGCCGCCAAACAGGAAAGTTCTTCCCATCAAATGGATTTACTCCATACAAATCATGCGGTGAAGCCATTGCTTATTGATAAAATTATTCTATCAAGCAATAAATTAAAACTAGAAACTGCTTTTAATTTATGACAATGAAAACCACGCTCTGCTGTTGAAATTCGTTAAATGAACAAGAGTCCATGAATCGCAAAAAGAATATTTAATGAAACAAGTTACAAAGAAAGAAATTATACACATACTAAACTAATAGAACAGAACATGGTGTATTTATAGATTTTGGACAGCTTGAACACAACCACCAATCAGAAGGCAGTGCAGCAGACGATTTGTAGCAGCAGACGATTGCGGACGTCTTAGAAGACTACAGTTTTACAGACGATAATAGACTTACTTTTTGTTTCTTTGCGATTACTTGCATTATATTATTTACAACAGTATCAAATGGTCTGGACAGAAGATCTGCAATTACATTAGATCTTCTTGGAGTATAAAGAATTTTCGGATGATATAACTGGATTTGAAGAGCCCATCGAGCTAAGCATCCGGATGGCGATTTAACACTCATAAGCCAATTCAAGGGCTGGTGATCTGATGCAATAATAATTTCCTGATTTTCCACATAGCCACGGAACTTTTCAAGAGCCCATACCACCGCTAGTGCTTCTCTTTCAGTAGTTGAATAATTTCTTTCTGCCGAACTGAACAATCGACTGGCATATTCAATCACATGTTCTTCCGGTCTTTCTCCTTGGATAAGGACTGCTCCTAGAGCGTAATTACTCGCATCAGTTCTTATGAGAAATGGTTTAGATCCACCTGGCTTAGACAACACAGGTGGTGAGATCAGCCGTCTTTTTAACTCGTCAAATGCTTTCTGCTCTGTATCACCCCATGTCCATTGTTTATTCTTTTTAGTTAAATCACTAAGGGGCCTAGCAACTTTAGAAAAATGGGGAACATATCTCCGGAACCAGGAACAAGTCTGTAGGAAGGATTGAACTTCTTTAGCACATTTTGGTGTTGGAATTTTTTGAATTGAAGATACTTTGTCAGCATCCACTTCCACACTTTTATTCAGTTATCCAATGACCTAAATACTTTACTCTGTCACAATAAAAGTAAAATTTGCTTCTGTTAGCGTTCAGTTTAAATATAGAAGGTCTTTCAAACACTTTTCGTAAATCTGATAAATGTTCATCAAAAGTTTTTGATAAGATAATGATATCGTCAGGGTATGACAATGCAAAAACATTTTTGAGACCAGATCTAAATTTATCAATGAGACGTTGAAAAGTTGCTGGTGCGTTGCGCATGGCATACGTAAAAATTTAAAAAATTCAAACGGACAGATGAAGGCAGTCTTCTCTTGGTCTGATTCATGAACTTTGAAATGATGATAACCAGATTTTAAGTCTATCGTAGACATGTATTTCGTCGACTTGGCTTCAGTCAATAAATTATTCATTCTAGGTAGTGGATTGTTATCCGGAATAATCGTTGAGTTTAACTTGCGGTAATCAACACACAATCTGATGGTCCCGTTCGGTTTAGATACTAATAACACAGGACTTGCATTAGGAAATTCACATTCCTCAATTATTCCTTCTATTAGTAAGGAATCTAGCTCTTTCTTCAACAACTCTTTATTTTTCAGGTGTCATTCTATATGGAGGTTCGGAAACAGGTAGGCTATTTCCAGTCTGAATTCTATGCTCAATAAAAGGAGTAGGTTCTCCCATTGTCTTGAAGTTATCTTCAAATTCTTCCAGCAATGAATTTAATTTGTGACGCTGTTCTCTTGTCAAGTGTTTTCCTTCATAATTTCTCAATTTCACGGAATTAGAGGTTTCTGAAATTTCAGCAGAGATATTAGGAGAAGCTAATTTCTGCGACATTATTACTTTTGCAGTACTTACGGTTTCGGATGGCTCAAGATAAAATGGGTAATGCCTGTGTGGATATTCACTAAAATGCCAAGTGCCATTCTGGATGTTAAGCACAATACCAGAAGCCTGGAGAAAGTCAGTGCCAAGCAATGTTCTATTGCTTTTAGCGTTTGGTAACGCAATAAATTTCATACGAACTTGCTTTCCTTCTATATTAAGATTTACGACTGTTGTCAAAGCTGGGACATTTCTTTCTTTTCCATCGGCAAGTACCATTATAATATTCTTCTTTTGAAATTTAAAACCTTTCTCTTTCAATAAAGTAAAAAATCTCTCACCCGCAATGGAATTTGATGCACCTGTGTCGGCACAAAAAGCTGCTTTTTCACCACAAACAGTTAAAAAAATTGAGCTAGACAATGAACCTGAAGCTTGTGCGGTATACAGTTTTACACAATTAACAACTGTTTTAGCCTCTTCTTTTAATATGTTGCACTTTGGACATTTAGACTGAATAAAACCAGGATTACCACATCCATAGCAATGAATCGAAGATCTTCTTTCTGTCTTGTCTTTACTAAATTTTGGACTTTCATAGTTGGAATACTTGATTTTGTTATTTTCTCTAGAGTTAGGAGGCTAATAGTTTCTTTCTGAAGTAGATTTAACATAGTCTTTGAAATTTGGCTTATTAGCAAAGACAGGTGAATTTTTCTTCATTTCCAGTCATACATTTTCATAACTGTCAAGCTTTTCTGCAAGTTCGAAAGGATCATTCAGCTCTGACAATTGATCAACAAAATGTTCTCTAACTTCTGGAGGTGTTCTTTTCTTTAACTGGTCAGCAATAATTAAGTCTTGCAATTTCTCAAAAGTGATGATATTCAACTCCTTTACACATCCCTCGAAATACGATTTAATTTCAAAATAGAAGTCTTTCCATGTTATTTTTGCACTTTTTCTATGTTGCGAGAACATCTGCCGAAACCTATCTGATGTAAGTCTATAACGCTTCAAGAGCATCTCTTTCGCCTTTGAGTAGTCTTCAACATCTTCTTCATTTTCTCTAGCAATTAATTGATTTCATTTGGCTGGCAATGATCCTATCAAGTACGGCATCCAATTTCTTTCAGGTATATTCACTAATTTTAATTGACGTTCAAATAGTGTCAGATAAAGTCCTATTTCAACTTTATTGGGATTAAATTTTGGGAGAATTCAATTCAGATCCCAACTTGTTTTCTCTGCTTCACTGGCTGGAACTGTGGCAGTGGAGAAAAGTACCTTCTGAGCTTTCATTTGAAGTTTTAAACGTTCTAATTCATACGCTCTCTCTTTTTCTTTGGCAATTCTTTCGCATTCAGCTTGTTTTTCTTTTCCAAGCCGTTCCTCTATTATATTGGTTAGCATATTTTTCACTAATTCTTCATCATAATCTTTTGATTTGGTTATAATATCTTTCAGTTGAATTACTTTTAAATCATCTGCTACCCCTAGCCCCATTTCTGTAGCGAGGTTTCTCAAATCCTCCTTTTTCCCTTTCCCAAGGAATGCCATTTTGCATGCGTTTTATTTTGAATAGTTCTGAGGTTATTTTCAACTGATTTAAAATACTGATTTTTAAATATGTGGTTCTTTATTTTAGTTAAAATGAAATTTAAACACTTTCAGTCTTAAGTACAATATCATGCTTAAATATAGACCTTTTAACTTTAATCAAAAGTAAAGTGTAACCTATTATTATTTATTTAAACATTTATTGTAAATAAAATGAACTCTTTAATTATTGTAAAAAAAACTGAAATATTCATATGATATTCACCGTCATAAAATAATCAAATCAATTTTATTATATTAATCTTACTAAATTTATAAGGAATCATTCTTATTATATATTTCAAATCAAACAAAGCCAAAGCAAAGCATTTCAAAATTCTACCATGAAGCTTTTATTTTCATTTCATTTATAACTCTTTATTTTCGTTTTATAATTACCAAATCACTAAATGTATCTTTGTTTATAAATTATATTTTACTTATAAATACTTTAATACCACATTCAATAATTCAAAATATATTAATTAAGATAACTTAATCATATGCATTCAAAGAATATTTTATATATAAATAACAAAATGTTTTACTGACTTTTTATTAATTTAAAAGTTCTTCTATTTTCTAAAATATCAATTCTGATTCCTTTTACCAAAATATTAATAATAATTTTGTTATCTTAATATATAACCTTAAATATACATGCAAAAACAATTTCATTTTTTATTCAATGAAACCAGTTACTAAAAGAATAAACACAAAGATTCTAAACAGAAAGTGAATGACGAAAAAATAAAACAAATAAGCATTAATATATACTGAACTCATAGATATTGAAAGGCTAGACAGTGAGGCGTATATGAAAGCAACAACAACGGTCGTTTGCGGTGCCTTGTTTCGTGTTTTAAATCAAAACCAAAGAATCATCGCATGAAAAATGCACACTCTTCAGACAATTAAATTCTGTTCTCAATTGTTCTCTTCAATGTGTCAACAGCTTAAACTTACTGTCTCTTCACCCAAATCTAGAGTTATGATCATTGGCACAAAGAATAAGAGACTTAAATCCAATCCCAAAATTACTCTTAACGGTGAAAGCCTGAAGCATACCCGCTGTCTCAAATACCTCGGTGTGGATATTGATTTTAAGCTCTCATTCCTTCCGCTACTGCGAGCTATTAAAACTAAAGTTATTTTGATCGCACAAAGACTGAAAGCAATGATTAGATTGCAATGGGGACTTAAAGGAAGAATCACTAAGGTAATTTACCTCGCCATAGTAGAAAAAATGATTACGTATGGTTGCTCCGCCTGGGCATTTCTAATGACTAGCAGGAAAATCAAGCTCCTCAACAACATCCAAAGGTTCTTCCTTCTCCTTATCACCGGGGGCTTTAAGACTACCTCGACAGCAGCCTTAGCCACCATCGCAGGTCTCCCACCACTTCACTTGGTAATTCAAAAAGAAGCACTCAAAACTCAAATTCTGTAGCTTCTCAAGAATGTTGCAATTGACGGGTAGTGGCTTACACCCACCAGTTTTGAGATGCCTGTTCACAAAGACACAGTTCACCCAGTCAATAGGCTAAAAAATACTCGAATTATCAACTTGCCGAACATCACGTCATGCCTGCATACTATCGTTCACACAGCTGAAGAACTGCATTACTACACTGATGGTTCCAAGCATGACGCTGCAGTGGGAGCTGCCTTTGTTGTTCTCCAAGGAGACACAGAGGTACATTCAATACAGTTAAAATTGCGAACAGACAATTCGGTCTTTCAGGCTGAAGCACTAGCCTTATTATCGGCCTTAAACCATGCACTGGATGCCTCTCATTCACCAGCCACCATTTGGACAGGCAGCTTGTTTGTTTTAATGGCACTCCGCAACCCAACTCACACATCCCCTCTAATCAATGCCATACAATGCAAACTCCACCAACAATCATCTATTCAAATCCGTCTCTCCTGGGTAAAAGCACATGCTGGAAATGTGGGAAACGAGCTGGCAGATCAAAGAGCAAAGGAAGCAGCGGTGAATGAGAATTTATTACAAATCGACCTACCACTTCCACGAACCCACCTTCTGCAGTTCCTTAAGCAAAAACTCAAACATCAATGGCAAATCAGCTGGGACGACTCTTTAACTGGGCGCCTCACACACAGTATTATATCCCATGTTACAACGGACAGGCTCATCTCCAATCCAATGATAATCTTTCTTATAACAAATCATGGACCCTTCCCAGTGTACTTTCACCGATTCGGTAAAGCCTCAACCCCACTTTGCAGCTGCGCGAACGGCAGTAAAGGTAATGCTTTGCATTATGTGGAACACTGCAGCTATACGGTGGGCCTCCACCTAATTCGCCATTCCTCACAATCAGACATCGCCTTCATCAAGTTTATTACTGGTGATAAATTTAGAGTTAAAAGAGTGATGAATATTATGTCCATTACAAAAGGACTGGACTTATGCGCCACGCCAGTACAAACCACATCACAAACACAAAATGACTCTGAACTTAACCTCTCAGATGATGCATAAAGCAAGGACAATTGCAGCACACTTCCTTAATTTTGTAAAATTTTGCTTTAATTTTCCATATTGTCTGTCACACATCTTACTGTATTTAGGCTAGAATTTTGTTTTTCATGTTTTTTCTCTTATAAGTAAGAATCTTTATATCTTTTCTAAACTGGATTTCTCAAATTAACGAGACTTGTTATGTCAATTCTGTACTTGTTAAACTTTTATGAATGATTCACTCTATCTCTAATATATATAACTATTTCGTCGCCTACTCTATCTTTTTTTCTTTAATGTTTACCTTTGCCGATTTTCTTTTTCATGGAATTATTGTATCTTATTCCTGTAATATGTGACCAAATGTTTTTTTTTTTTTTTAAGTATTTCACTTTAATGCAAATTTGTTAACCCAAATTTAAACTAAAATAGATGCTGTGGTTAATAGTAATATCAACCACCTTTTATACTTATTTAATCTCTTCTGCTTTAATTTACACATTACTTATGTTTTCATCTTTAATTTCAAATTTTTCCTCTCTTATGTACTGAAATGTAATTTGTTCAAATGAGCCTCTTCCTTAGATATGTGTCACAGATATAGGCTTGAAAGTCCAACATTGTTCTCATCTTTAGTCCTCAACTACGTAGTCGAGTTCTGGCTCTCAGCGGGCGCCTGGCACTTCGTGCGAGGTGTTTGTTTCTCTAATTTGAAGAGGGGGTGGAACCTGATAACCGATAGGGTACAGACCAGGGCCTCCTCTTCTCGTTGTTGTTAGATACTTAATTTTAAAACACTATCTCATTGTAAAAATATTTTCAAATATAATATTCAGAATTAACAGATATTTTACTTATTGTTCATAAATGTTCTTTATATAATTAACATATATATACTTTAATACTCCAAATATAATAATAAAATAAATGTTTCTTTTGATTCAATACTCTAATACAAAATATTATGTATTTAATTAGATATGAAACATATCCATCAAATCAAACAAATAACTATACTCCCAAGTAATAATACTGTTCAAAATTCAAGAACATAAATTAATAACATTTTAATCGAAACAACTTATAAAGAAACTTTTTATACAGTTTTATAAGTGCTTAAACATTAACATTCATTAATCACTTCCTTAATTGTAATTCTTCAAAATTAATTAAGAGATATTAGAAATATAAAACAGTAACAGAAACTTATCTGGAATTCTCAAATCGAAAACGGGATACTCCAATGGAAGGAGACGTTCCAATTAAACAATAATCCCGGATGAGATTATATTTCTCATGAATCCATAAAACACAACACATCAGGAGGTAACCTGTAAAATTTTGAGTTCCCCTCCAACAACAAAATTTAATTCTGGGTATATTTTTTTAACAGCGAAAAGAAACTCGAACTCGGGTCTCACGTTGGGCAGCCATTATATTATATTGTGTTGCACTTATCTGGTTTAATAGGAATAAGGAAATGAGTTCCTTAAATAGCTCAAAATAATTTATTACAATTTAGGGTACAATTTGAGAACAACACAGATACAGATACTATAAATAAAACAAAATTACATCTAAACATATAAAGTTAAATGGAATAGGGTAAACATGAGAGTCATATGGATATACGTCTCATTCCTACGGTTGCTGGAGAGGGACTGGCTTCCCTGTTGATGATGTCATGGGTGATGCTGTATACAGAGGGCGCTATAAACGTAATAATTATCCTGTGTATTTTAAATTCTAAATTTAAATAATTTTATAAGGAATAAATTGTACTCAGAGACACAATTAATACTTGTACTTGAAAAACATTGTGAAATTTTACATAAGAAATGATTCTTTTTATAATAAACAAGATAAAAGTCTCAAAGTTTAAAAATTTAAAAAGTGGAACTTGATCTATTTATATACAATTACTTGACATTTAGATTATATTATTAAATTTCCTGATGTAGCATATATTAAAACTATTGCAACTCATATTTAAAAGAAACTAAAAATGTTCGATACACATTGTTGACTCCATTTTCAAGTCCTTTAAAATTTTTCTAATAAATACAAGTTTAAATAAATTGACTGAAATGGTAACATCGCTTATATAGCAAATAAATGAGCAATTTCAGATTTTGGAAAGTACAACAACTGACTTTGCATTGACGTTTGTTTGTTGCATAAAAACGAGCTTCTTAACAGATATTTGTCTTAACAACTTATGGGTTAACTAGTAATCTTTAAATTCATCTTGCGTGTGAAAAGGAAAATCTTGAAGCTATAATAATCATAGATAACGGTAATAGTCATCTATAGTTATACTCGTATACTTCTAATTATTTTTAGTAATATAAAGTGAAATGTTTAAAAAAATTCCATAAAAAGTATATTTTTTCAGTACTAAAAACCTGTCATTGTTGTAATAATTAAAAAAAATTATTAAAAATAATTAAATATTTTTAAAATGTGAAACACAACACTAGGATTTATTATTCGAGGCAATACATCTTGAATTAATTTGTGTTGATATTTGAAACTTTGTCAGATAGAGAACTTAAAGATACTTTCATAAAAAATATAAAATTCGATGCATTTGTAAAGTCAATATCATTGATATAACATGAAAATATCGCAGTTATTCACTACAATGTACATTTTCCTAGTCAGAAACATTAAATTCTTATTTTAACTTTCAGCTTGTGACTGCGGTAAAGGTGCAAATTGCACATATGATATTGGAGTTATTTTTGATGACAAACATTGTATCTGTCCAAAAGGCTTGAAGGACGTTGAAGGAACATGTGTTGGTAAGGAATGATTTTTCATGAACAAATTTAAATCTCTTAAAATTTAAGGGTATGTAAGGTTATGTCTATTTTAAATGGACAATACTGGCACCTATTTTTTATATTTTTTATTTTTTAATCTATATAGTAATTACTTTGTTATTTGTTATCTTTAAATCAAATTGATTTTAAGATGTTTGAAAAAGGGAGTATTATAATGTATTAATTTCTAAGTTTTTGATTACAATTCAAATTATTGTGTAGTATAATAATCAAAATTTTTTTTAAAAAAGCTACTTTTTAAAATTTACTTTCATAATTCCTTTTTGAATAATTTTAGGAACTTCGGTTTGAGCTTTGCCTAATTATTATGTGTGAGTATTTGAAGCGAGAATTAATGTTATTTGGAGTCAATACATAAGCTTTAAATATTTTCGTGAAAAAAACATATTTATCTTGTAATTAAGCATAATGATATCGTTTACAGCATCTATTATTTGCAAAAAGAGATAAAAATTGGAAACTGGTATAATGAGTAGCAAAGCGAAAGTGAAAATTAGAACAATGCCTTATTTCTAGATAAGATGAAAATGTGCCTTTGTAATGGAGAAAGTGCCAATATGTTTTCTTTTATCATCTAACAAATGAAAAAGTTTCCTTATTTTTGCCAAAACTTGACATAAAGTATTTCTCTATATATTATTAGTGACTAGAAATAAAATTACCTTGTAAAAGGTAGAAGTTAACATTGAAGATTTACGATAGGGTATAAAGGATAATTTTTTTAGTTCAAACTTTGGAAGTTTTCTCTGGGTCGTCTGTGTCTAAAAAAGAATTATAATTTTCGATGGCTTTAATGTGTGGTTCTGTGCCATTCTTTTAAATTCAAATATTGATTCAATCAATACTTTTTACCTTACTGGAAAGTTTACATGAAATTTATGAATTAAAAACTGAAGACTAAAATGTGCTGTTGGTTTAAATTACATGTATTTTTCTGCAAAAATTTAATTAAACGTACTTTGTGTCTTTAATTAAAATCAGCTACAAATGATCAAATGACAAAAAAATCTATCTTTAATTACATAACTCCGCCGATTGATGGCGGAGAGGTTATCGCCCCTAAATTCGAAGCAGTAGGTCCCTGGCTCGTTTCCTGGTTCGGGCAGCGATGTTCCTTTCTCTCTATATGTTTGTCTTTATTTATCCCTTCCCTTTCCGGGTGAAGATGGCACACCGGCTGGGTGCACCACTGTATAAGGCGCCATCACGCGGAATAGGTATATCCTAAAAGCAGACGAGCAATAAAATACCTTATTAATCCGGACCCTATTAAGCCAGACTTCTAATCCGGGCAGTCATTTATATCTACATACATATGTATGTATGTTTTGTATAAATAAAATTCGAGTTAGTGCAATAATGTAATTTTGTGGCAGCAGGAATGTTGTTGACCTTGGATGAGTCAAGCCGAATTCGTTTTCTCCCATCCCTCGGTCTTCTTACTACACACTTTCAGTTTGTCTACTGAAACGTCACTCATCACAATTAGTGCTACTCTGTGTTTCACTGTGAGTTCTGTGGTTTTTTACAAACATATGCGTAGAGTATGTGTTATTAAAATAAACGGTATCAGATATTCGAGAGAAAAAATATGAACAAAGAAAAT
Organism: Latrodectus hesperus; assembly: GCA_037975125.1. NCBI lineage: Eukaryota > Metazoa > Arthropoda > Arachnida > Araneae > Theridiidae > Latrodectus > Latrodectus hesperus. Next base: position 68,850 of record JAJQOW010000281.1, read on the forward strand.
TTGTTTTTAAATTCTGTGTTGAAAAGGTTGCAAGTGTTGTAAAAAGACTGCGTTAGACTTTCAATCAATCCTTTGACGAGGGAATTTATTGTCAACTTCGTTCTTCACGATTAAATGTGCGTGAAGAAAGTAAGAAGACGGGCTTCAGCAAAAAGATAAGCTAAATAAAGAATTTTAAATCCTCCTCAGGGTGGCTGTTTATGTTCAGGAGGCGTCGCATCACGACAAATAAAAAATATGCGGTAGAAGTTTTAGTGCGGTTGATAATGCTGTTGAGCCAGTTAGAAAAAAAGGTGGAAAGCATTTTAAAAGCAGGAAGAGTAGAAATCTCACAACTCTACAATTACGATGAGACTTACTTATATTGGTAAGAATTATCTGTCCATATCTTTATGGTTCCTAGGGTTATATTGCTCACACGTATACACCACAGAGACAAAATATGCAATTTCTATTCGTCATTAAGTTCAGGAAAAATATTTTTAAGAATGCCAAAGGTTTCTGAATTCGATTATCTCAAGATTATCATTTCGAAATTTCTTGAAAAACTAATATTTTATTTTTAATATTATGTATATATATATACAATAAATTTCATTTTGTTATTTGTATTTATTTACCGTATAACGGTCTTAATGACTAGAAGGCAAAATGCTTCTTCTCTAAAACATTTCACAAAATCAAACTTATTTTGTTTCTATAAATTATCAAAACTATTATTGCTTTAAAGGATTTTGAGTTCATTCACTCTTAATATGGCAGTTTTATTGTTATATTTTATATGTTTAAATGCATGCATTTAATTATTGTTTTACACTTGAATATATTTTTAGATCCATGCGATAAGAGTCCCTGTCAAAATGGTGGAACGTGTGAATTTGAAGATGATGAAATCAAATGTGTTTGCAAATCACCTTACAAAGGAAGCAGCTGTGAAATAAGTCAGATTTCCTTTTTTACATTAACACGCGAAGGCTATCGTGAATTTCAAATATTTCTGAGCTAAATCAACTTCATTCTATGCTTGTTAGGTCCTTGCACTCGAAATCCATGTCAAAACGGTGGAACGTGCAGTGTTGAAAAAGACGGTTACAGTTGTAAATGTAAAATTCCATACTCAGGAAAAAGATGTGAAAGGGGTAAGAAAAGGAATCTCTACTTTTAATCAAGCCAAGAGAAGAGATATTTAATAATTTTAGGAACAATTATAATAATATGAAAATAAGTTTAAATAATTGCCTATCAGTTTGATTTTTTCTAAATTTTGAAACAATGAGAGAAAGCTATAAAATGGTTGAGAAATCTTTAAAAAATAAAAAAGCAGAAATGCTTACAGTTAGCAAATATCTAAAATTTTTGTGAACACTGTTATAAAAATTCCTGCTGTCTATAAAAAATTTTTAATTTTCTTGACATAATATTTTTTTTATCCTAAACACAGATATAATGTACCCTGAAGACAAATACGGAGTGGTTAACCGTTAATTACGTTTAACATAGCCATCCTTTGACTTCAATTTTAACTAAACACAGTTAGTAATTAACCCTTTTTTATGTGATTGGTTATGCGCTAAATGTATAAATTCAATTCATCTTTCTGCTCAGTACGCCCTTAAGAAATCAATCTAAGCGAGAATCAGAAGTCAGCCGCACCATATGGGGACAATACACAAAAACACATTTTCTCCCAAATTATATTTTATATAATAAAATAAATACCACAGTCATTCGAGGAATAAAATTTACTACTAAATGAAACCATTTATTTGTATATCCATTGGACATTTCTTAACATATACGGGAATTTGAAAATCAATCTAAGCGAAAATCAGAAGTCACCCGCACCATATGGGCGCATTACACAAAAACACATTTTCTCCTAAATTATATTTTATATAATAAAATGTATACCACAATTAGTCTAGGAATGTAACTTACTACAATATGACATCATTTATTGGACATTTGTTAAGGTATATAGGAAACTTAAAATCAATTCAAGCGAGAATCGGAAGTCACCCGCAACATATGGGCGCACTGCAGAAAAACTTGTTTTCTCCTAAATTATTTTTTTATATAGTAAAATGATTACCACAATCAGTATAGGAATGTAATTTACTACTAAATAAAACCAATTATTTGTATATCCATTGGGCATTTCTTAAGATATACGAGAATTTTGAAATCTATCTAAGCGAGAATCATAAGTCATTGGGCGCATTGCACAAAAACTCATTTTTTTTTCTCAATTATATTTTATGTAATAAAATAATTACCACAGTTATTAAAGGAATAAAATCTATTACTAAATAGAACCATTTATTTGTATATCCATTGGGCATTTCTTTTCTTAAGATATACGACAATTTAAAAATCAATCTAAGCAAGAATCAGAAATCAGCCGAGCCATATGAGCGCACTACACAAAAACTCATTTTTCTCCTAAAACATATTTTATGTAATAAAATGAACACCACAGTTAGTCTAGGAATGTAATTTACTACTAAATGAAACCATTTTGTTGTATATCCATTGGGCATTTCTTTTGATATACGGGAATTTTGAAATCAATTTAAGCGAGAATCAGAAATCACCCGCAACATATGGCCGCACTAGAGAAAAACTCATTTTCTCCTAAATTATTTTTTATATAATAAAATTAATACCACAATTAGTCTAGGAATTTAATTTACTACTAAATAAAACTAATTATTTGTATATCAATCGGGCATTTCTTAAGACATACGACAATTTTGAAATCAATCTAAGCGAGAATCAGATGTTACCCGAACCAAATAGGCGCGCTACAAAAAAACTCATTTTTCTTCGAAACTATATTTTACATAATTAAAGAAATACCACAGTTAGTCTAGTAATGTAATTTGTTACTATATAAAACCATTTATTTGTATATCCATTGGGCATTTCTTAAGATATACTGAATATTTGATATCAATCTAAGAGAGAATCAGAATTCACCCGCACAATATGGGCGCACTACACAAAAAAACTCATTTTTCTCCTAAATTATATTTTATATAATAATTAATACCACAATTAGTCTATGAATGTAATTTACTATAAAATAAAACCATTTATTTGTATATCCATTGGGCATTTCCTAAGATATACGGAAATTTTGAAATGAATATAAGCGAGAATCAGAAGTCACCCGCACCATATGGGCGCATAACAGAAAAACTCAATTTTCTATTAAGTTATATTTTATGTAATAAAATGAATACCACAGTTAATGTAGGAACGTAATTTACTATTAAATGAAACCATTTATTTGTATATCCATGGGACATTTGTTAAGACACATGGGAAATTTAAAATTAATTCAAGCGAGAATTGGAAGTCAAACTCACCATTTGGGCGCAATACACAAAAACTCATTTTTTCCTAAATTATATTTTATATAATAAAATGAATACCACAAATAGGCTAGGAATGTAATTTATAACTAAATGAAACCATTTATTTGTATATTCATTCGGCATTTCCCAAGATATACGAGAATTTTGAAATTAATCTAAGCGAGAATCAGAAATCACGCTCACCATAAGGGCGCATTACACAAAAACTCATTTTTTCCTAAATTATATTTTATGCAAAAAAAAATTACCACATTTATTCGAGGAATAAAATTTATTGCTAAATGGAACCATTTAATTGTATATCCATGGGCATTTCTTAAGATATACGGAAATTTTGAAATCAATCTAAGAGAGAATCAAATATCAGCAGCAATAAATGGGCGCACTACACAAATACACATATTACTCCTAAATTATATTTTATGTAATAAAATGAATACCACTAGGAATGTAATTTACATCTAAATAAAACCATATATTTGTGTATCTATTAGACACTTGTTAAGATATATGGGAAATTTAAAATCAATTTAAGCGAGAATCAGTTGTCACCCGCAACATATGGGAGCACTACAGAAAAATTCATTTTCTCCTAAATTATTTTTTATATAATAAAATGAATACCACAATTAGTCTAGGAATGTAATTTACTACTAATCAAGACCAATTATTTGTATATCAATCGGGAATTTCTTAAGATATACGGGATTTTTGAAATCAATATAAGCGAGAATCAGAAGTTAACCGCACCATGTGGGCACACTACACAAAAACTCAATTTTCTCCTAAATTATATTTTATATAATAAAATGAATACCACAGATAATCTAGGAATGTAATTTACAACTAAATGAAACCATTTATTTGTATATTCATTCGGCATTTCCCAAGATATACGAGAATTTTGAAATTAATCTAATCGAGAATCAGAAATCACCCTCACCATTGGAGGCATTACACAAAAACTCATTTTTTTCCTAAATTATATTTTATGTAATAAAACAATATTAATAATTACCACATTTATTTGAGGAATAAAATTTATTGCTAAATGGAACCATTTAATTGTATATCCATTGAGCATTTCTTAAGATATACGGGAATTTTGAAATCAATCTAAGCGAGAGTCAAATATCAGCAGCAATAAATGGGCGCACTACACAAATACACATATTACTCCTAAATTATATTTTATGTAATAAAATGAATACCACCGTTATTCGAGGAATGTAATTTACATCTAAATGAAACCATATATTTGTATATCTATTGGACACTTGTTAAGGTATATGGTAAATTTAAAATCAATTTAAGCGAGAATCAGAAGTCATCCGCAACATATGGGCGAACTACAGAAAATCTCATTATCTCCTAATTAATTTTTATATAATAAAATGAATACCACAATTAGTCTAGAATTGTAATTTACTACTAATCAAAACCAATTATTCTATATCAATCGAGCATTTCTTAAGATATACTGGAATTTTGAAATCTATATAAGCGAGAATAAGATGTTACCCGAAACAAATCGGCGCACTAGAGAAAAACACATTTTCTCCTAAATTATTTTTTATATAATAAATTTAATACCACAATTAGTCTAGGTATGTAATTTACTACTAAATAAAACCATTTATTTGTATATCCATAGGGCATTTCCTAAGATATACGGGAATTTTGAAATCAATCTAAGCGAGAATCAGAAGTCACCCGCACCATATGGGCGCACTACACAGAAAATATCATTTTTCTTTTAAATTATCATTTTTCTCCTAAATTATCATTTTTCCCCTAAATTATATTTTATCTAATAAAATGAATACCACCGTTAGTCTAGAAATTTTTTTTTATACATTTTTTCTTTTTTTTTTCTTTTTTTAACTCAAATATCAGAAAGTGTGCGCTGCTGATGAAAAGATACACTTGAACTTTATTAAAGAATCGGCCAGACACTTTAAACGGAGTAGGCTACCCAAACAAACAAAAATGAGGTAACATTGGATGTAAAGGTATTCCGCACAAAAATGTGTCGTGACAATGCAGATGTGATGAATAGTTAACTATAACTATTGGTTCAAGCCCGAAATATATTAATCACATACACACATATAGCAATAATAATCTATACTATAATTATTTCTATTAAAGTAAAAAGCTTGATAAAAGGATACACGAATTTATTGAAACAAAATGAAGAACAAACTTGTATAATAAAATGTTTTGCATTTTACCTAAAGCTGTTTTCTGAATATTGTAAAGTTTTTAGCTTCAATTAAAAGTCATTTAAAAGTACAAATAAGATTATAACGATAATAATAAAAATGTTGAATATATATATATAACAAGTAAGCACATAATATGCAGTTCATTTCATTTTATCAATTATTCTTTAAATAAATATTTCAGGGTTTCTATATTTCAGGGTTTTATAAAACTATTAGTTTTATAAAATGATATTATTAATGATATAAAATGATATTAGTTAACTACATAGTATGCATAGATTAATCACCATTATATATATAAATATATATATATATATATATATATATATATACATATATATATATATATGCATATATATATATATGTATATATATGTACATATATATATATATATATGTATATATATGTGACTGTGTAATATTATTTAATTTCGAATTATACTTATAAACATTTAATAAATTAAATAAAATTAGTGATAAATAATTATTCAGGTCTTTATTTTCGAATTCCTTGTTCAAATTTTTGTTGCATTGATTGGGAAGTTAATTATTCAACGGAATATTGTCAATCTCTGTCAACTTTAATTTAAAGAAAAATGAATGGTCGTGTGAATTAAAAGTGTGGTTAAAAAACCAATGGGTGAAAAAGCTTAAAGTAAAACAAATGCATGAGAACAAAATCGTTTTACTGCATAAAAACCTATATAGCCATTTCCATGAGTTTTTGCAAAATTATAATATGTGTATACTTTTAAATACTTTGTTTTGAATTCTGTGAAGAAATTATTTATTCTAGAAGAAATAATTATGTGAAGAATATATTACTAGAAAATATTTAATTATAAAAGTTTTTTCGATGATTGAATACAAAACCGTATAAATGTCTCTTAATGTGGAAGTGAAATTTAATTAGATAGAATTACAAATGTGATCCTAAAATATATATCCCCCACATTTTTTTAATTATTCAAGGTGTCGGGAAAAACTTTTTGAAAAATATTTTTTGTATAAAAACTTTCTTATGAATTAATATGTAGCACTTTAAGACATAAATTAACGAATATTTTGACACATGATGCACAGATGGTATGCTATTGTTGTGCAGTTATATTATCGCTATCATATAATGCTTAGAAATAATCTTAAATAATACATTTTTTTTTTAACATTGCATTTGTGTATTTATTATTTCTCTTTCTTCCCAGATTCAAACCTGAAAATAGAAGCAGAAACTGGCTTCGTTTTTGCAATTAAAAATCACTTTTAATTTAATCATAAAATTACCAATTCATTTACATACATGCAAAATATTTTACATAGCATTCCAAACATATAAGCATTAGTAATAGAGCCACGAGATATTCATAATTTACACTAAAGTAATAAAAGTAAAAAAAGTAATAAAGTAATAATAAATAATGGTATCATATAATAAAAAACTAATTGGATGATAAAAAATAATTTATATTAAATATACATACATACATATACACATACACATACATACATACACAGACATATATATATATATATATATATATATATATATATATATATATATATATATATATATATATATATATATGTACACATACATATATACATACATATGTATATATAAACGACAGAAAATTCTAACACTAGTCCGGTCTATTTTGAGTACATCGAAAACTTTTTTAGCTCCTTCCATTGGCACTGTTTCCACGATTCTGGTTTGCATCATATGAAAATAAATCTTTTCAGCCTGAGAAATCATGATTTTATTATTCTCACTTTGTGATTTTTCAGTTTCTAGGATCCAGTAGATCATCAGACTTGAATAATAAGCAGATTATATTGCAGCATGGGGTTCAGGTTTTCACCTCGGCATATTTTGTAACTGCCATCTCCAACCTCAGTCTGTCCTCAATCTTGCCACCTCGCTCTCTGTGGAACCGGTTTTCCACAAATCCTGCGCTCATGGCAACAACGTCATGAATCGTGTCCCAAGTGCCATCTTCTGCCGGCTTCCCCGCATCATATTCTCGATTGCTTGGGGCTCACTTTAGAGGATGCTCGCAACAGCCCTCTCCTGGTGCTTGACTTTGATGGGGTGCATGGAATCATGGATTTGATCTAGGATTGGACACAACAACAACGTCATGGATGGAAGAAATGGGGAATAATACGGGATGCAATCTTACAGGAGAAAATGAAATTTAAAAAGAAACTTACCGCCAAAAATAAAAAGCGTAGCTTAGCTAATTTATAAAAAAATATCCAGTCAGTGAAGACAACACTAAAATAAATTCAAAAAATAATTGTTAAAGATAACTTCAATTTTTAAAATGATTTTCAGAATCTTTTACGATTGAAAGAAATAAACACATTTGAGAAGTGTAAATGCATTAACGTTTAAAAATTAATTGAAAATGTATAAAAATAAGTTATTTTGAAGTAGTAAATAAGCGTTACTTACACAAAATAAAATCTCATAACAGCATGAAATTGAGAATAAAAGAATCTATGATTATTACTGAACTCAGTTTAGTGGAAAAATGTAAGATTTCGGAGTTACTTCAAAATACACAGTTCTCAGAGAGTGGGGCGGAGGTCTATCTCTTGTAAACAATAATGTAATTTTACACAAATTTACCCAAGATGTAGTTTAATTCTAGTTTATTCTTTAAATATAAAGATTCAACCTAGAAAATCTTAGTATTTTTAAAATTTGAATTACTTTTATTTAATTCTTAAATTAAGAATAGAAAAATATACTTAAAGATTATTAAGTAAAATTTAATTGTAAGTATAAAAATGACAAATGCGCAAACATGTATAGGAAAGCAGCAAAGTATCAAATATACTAAAAATAAATTAAATTGCAAAGAAAAATTGATAGGGATAAGAGCTTTTCTCTTGTAAGGCTCTGAACTACACTCAGCTACTATATTGGGTTGAAGTTCATTGATCGTTATCATGAGCTCATGGGTTTAATTTAACAGCAGTGATCTCGTTCAGTGAAGTTCAAGTATCGTTGCATGAACTCGCGTGTTTGATTTTACACCAGAGAACCCGTGGAGTGAAGCTCAACTATCATTGCATGAGCTCAAAGGTTTGATTTCATATCATGGACTCCATGGAGTGAAGCTCAAGTGTCGTTGCATGAGCTTACATGTTTGATTTGAAGTCAGACACCCTCTGGAGTGAAGCTCTAGTATCGTTGCAGAAACGTATTGGTTTAAATCCATCAGGGACTCCATGGAGTGAAGCTCAAGTATCGTTGCCTGAGCATACGAGCTTGAATACATCAGGGACCCCATGGAGTGACGTTGAAGATTCTGTAACAGAACGTTTAGATTTAATTAAATAACACATGTGAAAATGATTAGCTACACTTTCGTATAAAAAATTTGTGTGAATTGAATTACCTAAGCACTAGCACTGTTCAAAATTGTGATGTTTATAGTCAAGCATAACTCCTTTTACCCTGTATTCCATAATTTTGAATTCAGAATTTATGTTTTTACGAATCTTGTGCAAAGGCTATCTTGGAAAATGAAATATGCTAATTTCTGGAGCAGCATTTGAGCTCTCTTAATAATAATAATTTGGGTTTCGATAACATAAGTGCGCGAACATATCTACAGAAAATTAATATACACAACATTTCTTGTAAGAAAGTGCAACTGTGTTATTAAATGAACGACGTTAGAATTATAATATAAAGCAATTTAAAAAGAAACTAAACAATTTTAAGATGTTTCTGCTGACAATTCTATTTTTCTATTATATTTAATTTTTTGTATCACTTTTAATTTCTTGTATGCTTTATAATTGTAAATTTTATTTCGAAACTTTTTTTCATAAAATGCTACATGTAAGAATAAGTAAAAATGACGCAATATGGTGATTTGACCCTGATGCTGCCAAAACTCAATCTGTTTGTAAACTGCTGGTTATAATTAATACGATATGTAAAATTTCCTATTATATGGATTTAGGAATTTGGTATAAAACGATACTCCTTGTACAAATGTTTCTTTATTCCATTTAAATATCAATGTTCTTATATACTCTAACATGCTTTTATAGTTTTTACGACCTTCGTTCTTATTAAGATAAGGTACAACCCAAAATACCATAAAATGACAAAGTCTAATATTTTTTTCTAATATAACTGTTTTTAAAAATCTCCTATATTTCATAAATTTCACATATAGGAAATAAAGAGGGAGATAATATCAATTACAAAATTATTAATCTAAATGTTATTCATTTGCATAGTTTTTTAAAACGTTCAAAATAATTGAAAATAATGCTCCACACATCTAAATTTAATATCTCAGGTTTTCATTGTAAAATCACAAGTACTTAAAATTCCGTAAAGCATATTTAAATTACAAATAAGAGTTCAAAATATCTCAAAAATTATATAATTAGTTAATTGAACTGGAAAACCTTGGTTATATAAATTATGGAACAAGAAATTTAAATAAGTTCTCAAATTAATAAATGAATCAATTTTATTTTACCTAGATGCTATTGTATGAGAACAATATCTACTGAAATCATATTAAAAAACATTTCGAAAGGAAATTATTTACTGCTTAAAATTTTGTAAGCGAGTTCAAAAAGTCATCATAAATGACTGTGGAAAGTATTTACTTAATTTATAACTGTGCATCAAATATAAATACGAATGTGAATTTTTCACTCAATAAATTTTACTTTTGTTTGATTTAGTAGTTACACAGAAAAATGCCTACTTAATATATATGAACAATTATATATAAAATACAGCACACACACATCATTTCCCAATATGATTAAAATACATTCTTAAGTTTTTAAATTTAAGATAAATTTAATAAGGTAAAATATATGAAAATATTAGATTCTTAACTTAGAAATGGTAATGCAAATCTGAATATTAAAATATATCAATATGGAGACCGGTAAAAATATATGGAAAATGCAGAACTTCTTGTTAATAATACAAAATGCATATATATACAAAAGAAAACATCTGGTTATTTATTCTATTTGCTGTTATTAATAAAAGACAAAACATTTTATAATGCCAATTATTTCGTAGTTAATTTCTCTCAGAGAAAAGATCTAAAATACGAGAAACTTCTTAATTATGTCTACAGATCAGAAGTTAATGTATTTTAATAACGATCTTTATACAATTTTAGTACTTTAAAAAATTTATATTATTAATTCAAATATAAGAATATAGAATATCATTTGCAATATTTATTTTAGGTTCAGTGGTTATAAGATAAAATTTAATACTATAAATTGCAATTGTGTATATTAATTATAAATGTTTCAAATTATTTTTCACAAATTTATATTGGACTTCCAAAATCTCTGAAATTTTTAGAAATAATTTCATGAAGAATGCTGAAGTGCGATATAAGTCATCATTCTACTAAAACCAGTTATCATTTATACCTTACTCAGAAATTTCCAGTGAGAATTTTAAAATTTCTAGATTAAAAATTTTAATTAGCTTTTCATTAAAGATTACTTTTACAGGGGTTTTGTTTTCAATTTAAAGTAAAAATGAGCTTCGCCTAGAAATTCTTTGTAAGTTTTTACAGCAAAAACTTGGTTTAGTTTGATTGCCGATTAATGGTCATTTTATGCACACAATTGCTAATTAGTACGGACTAGTTAAAAGTGGATTTCATACCACTACAAACATCCAAACCCAAGAAGGGATTCGAACCCACGAACTGTTGAACCAAAGGCAATCCATTACTACTATGGCTTTTACAAGAGATTTTTTTTTCTTCAACCAAATGGATATTAGTTGATGATTGAAATTGCATTCAAACACCCAATAGAAATGGAAGATAAAAATGTTTGTTGACCAATTAACATTTTTAAAATTTCAGTCATTCAAGTATTGTATACGTGACTGCACGTTTTAAATTTAGTTACCTTAAAGGAAATCTAATAATTTATTTTGCTTATTTGATATGTACACATATAAATGCTGTTTTAACGCATATTTTTTTTTAAATATTTATGCTATTCAAATATATATGAATACTGTGTGTGTATGTGTTCAAAATAAATGTTCTCTTGGATATACTTAAAAATGTATAATTTTTTTTAATTCATATTATTCATTATTGCGGTTAAATAAAGCAATGAATTAATTAAATTACCAATGCACAGTGAAAAAACTCATAAGAGTGCACTTTTAGGTTCACTTGGGAAAAATGACATAAAAAGCAATAAAATAATATGAAAATTACACATTTTCTAATAATTTTTTAATAAACTAAAAATTTAAAATCAATATTATTTTGGGTTTTAGATAGTTGTAAATGTTTAATGCAACTTCGCTAAGCACATATTAAAAGTAATAAATATCTATCGATTATATGAAAACCTTTTCATTATTGTTCAAATCATTTTTAGATTAAAAAAATGTTATTATAACCAAATAATTAATTCCCAACAATACAGCGCTTAACATTGCAAAAACGACCGACCCATGATAGAATGGTTAGCGTTCTGACTTCGAAGCAGTAGGTCCGGGGTTCGATCCCTGGTTCGGGCAAGGATGTTCCTTTCTAAATCTGTGTGTGTTTCTTCCTCCTTTCACTTTCGAGGCGAATATGGCACACCTACACTAGTGTCTCGAGATGGAGCCCCGAACGTCGGCTCCAGAAGATTTTGGCTATGATTTGGCGATTTAAATATTGCGATAAATTTATCTGGTTAGCAAGTTTATCTTATTGAATACTTTTACTCATTTTTTTTTAATTTACCTTTCAAAAACTTAGCATATTTTTCTCATATAAAATACTCAAAGGTTTTTTTCTTGTTGATGCAAAAAACATACAACGGCATTTATTAGATTCATTAAAAACGTCTATTTCCAGAATAATTGACTTTTTTTTAACAAAATATGGCTAAGATTGCTTAATTCTTGTAAATTGAAAACAACATAATTCCTATAAAATATTTTACAACCCTATAATACACAAAATTAACATTGATATTTAAAGAGTTAGTAGAATCATCAATGTTTCGATTTAAAAATAAAATAACACACTATTTCTTAGTAAAATATTTTGAATCCTAAGTCTACAGAAACATTTTAACTGCAATGCGGTGAAACCATTAGTTTTTTTTTTTTTTTTGTTGTAGATCAATTTATAATTAATAATTCGAATTTTTTGACTGTGCAGCTTATAAATGCTTTTCTTAGGTCACATTCAATAACTTTTCTTGTTAATAGTGAGATTTGTCTAATATTTTAAATTTGTATCCATATAAACCGAGTGCATACTGTGAAATATGTTCGCATTGATTGAAAATCTAAAAATAAAATAACACAAAATAAAATAATGCGCAAAATGTATAAAAAAAACTAAACGAAATACAATATAAACGCGCGCTATTGTTATTATACAAAAAAAATACATAAAAAATGGTACTTTTCTTTTATTTACCCACTTTATCGTAAATTTTTGTATGAGAATACAAGCCAACATGAGAATAAACATAACTGTAACAATTACAAAAGATTGCACCTGAAAATCATTACTCATAATTAATTAAAATATATTATTTTGTTGTTGTTATTGTTGTTGCCGACTGGCGTCACAGTACCATCACACCAGCCCCATGAATCCAAAAATAGTCAGTCTCTCAAGCACCACCTCCGGTCTCAACTCCATGTCCCCTCCCTCACACCCAATGCACTGAAAAATATGAGATGGGGAGGCCTGAACCACTCGACATTTGGGACAGAGAGATATATTATTTTAATATAACAAAAGGAATTAATAAGTTTTTTATAGAAATAAATAGCCAAATTGTGGAGCTTGAAATAATTGACTTACTAATTATTGTGTATTTTTATTTAGACTATAATAGGTAGCCTAGCTGCAAGAAGATGATGTAAAGATTTTTCTTAAGGCATCCACTGCATATTTGCTTTTCTTATAGACTTTTCACATATATATTGAACAGTACTTTTATTAAATAACGATAAATAATTTGCAATTATTTAATTTACTCTCTTTTAAGAGATCCATAATAAACATTAAAATTTAATTTAATTATGATTTCTAGTAATTCTTAATTATAAATTTTATTTTAACATATGTACACATACATATAGATATATATTTAACTATACTTTGCAATAGGTTTGAAGAAAATTAGTTAAATTTGGTTATTATATTATTTAAGTTAACCAAATAATTTATGTTTTTTTCTGTGAGTGAAAAAATTATTATTTCCACCAAATATGTTAAAAAATTAAAAAAATATTAACAATCACATTTTCAGGTATTTAACTGTTTGGCAGAAAAAATTATAATTTTCAAATATTTTAAATGTCCTGGAAATTCGGCATAATATTTTGAAATTCATGCTCAACCTTATTATTCACACAATATTAAAGCTAACATTAAATTTTATTATTCAAGAAAAAATATGCAATTTAATTACCAGATAAAATTAAAACCATACGAGTATTTATTTATAGAAATAAACCAATAAATCTTTTGGAACAATATTAGGGCTTGGGTATAAAAAAGGTGAATGTGCTTAGCTTTATAAATTATTGTTGTTGTTGTCGTGTGCCAGGTAGGCTGGCAATGTGGGGTGCGCTGCTCCACTTTTTCAACTTAACCATATTTTGGTGTGGAGTCCAACTTCCTCAGTAAACACGTGCCATAGGGACTCGTTTATAGGGTAGGCAACCATTCATACAAGCAAAGGACAAAGACAGGATAGATAGCGAGAGAAAGTACATCCATGCCCGAACTGGGATTCGAATCCAGGACCTGCTTATCCGCAGTCAGGCACGCTAACCACTAGACAAGTTGGGCGGCTTATAAACTATTAGTTGGAGATAATATATAAAGCAGAAATATAATCTATAAACAATATATAATTTTCAAATGGAATTAATTTCTCGCTCATTCGTATTGAAAATGATTAATAATTCTGGAGTACTGGATTAAAACATTAATATTGCTTTACGTATTTTTGATTCTATATTTTTACTTGCTTTCATGGAACAATAAAGATACAAAAAGAAACCAAGCAAATGCATGTATGAAAATCATACATATTCATTAATCATAAATTGGTTCATACAAACGAAGCATTGCAAAGCTTATAATTAATGTGTCATTTTATTTTGACATTATAATATTGTGTGAGCTATAAAATCCAGAAAATAAAAATGCTTCTTATGATAAGTCAAATAAAAGAGAAAAAAACGTATTTTAAAATAAAGATATATTTTGCTTTGAACGCACGATTAATTTTTAAATTTAATTCTATATAGTAAAACAAACACGAAACATTTTTAAATTATCAAATCTATCTAGAATCAAAAATCATTATAATATTAATAGTTCACAGATTACAAATATTTATACTACTATTATGTCTGTTTTGACATTTTTTAATTGATTTATGAATAAAACAAGAATTTCATTTGCTCTAATGTAAAAATTTTATTGCAAGCTATATTGGTTATATATGTTACAATTTATATATCACAAATTAAGTAGTAATATAAAAAAGTAAACCTCACACTAAGGGGATCATAAAAGTAAAGTATAAGAAAAAGAAGAATATTTGTGATTTTTATAATAATATATTATTTTTCAAATTATCAAGTAATTGATTCTAATCTCTAAAAGTAAAATTGAAACCGTGATTTGTGTGTTAAATTTGGTGCGTACACAATTCCAAAGCTATTACACAATACTTAGAAATTATTTGTACCTGATTATAGA
Source organism: Latrodectus hesperus (assembly GCA_037975125.1). Taxonomy (NCBI): domain Eukaryota; kingdom Metazoa; phylum Arthropoda; class Arachnida; order Araneae; family Theridiidae; genus Latrodectus; species Latrodectus hesperus. The sequence goes on from JAJQOW010000281.1 coordinate 84,228, forward strand.
TAAATAGATGAACTGACAATATTAATCTCATGTATTTACAGGTTTGGTTTGGTTTGGTTTGGTTTGTTTGTCGCTCAACGGTCATTTTTTGCACACGAGGGCTAATTAGACCGGGACTTATGGCTTAAAGTGGATTCCGAACCACTACAAACATCCATGCCCAAAGTGGGATTCGAACCCACGAACTGTTGAACCGAAGGCAAGAGCGCTAACCATTCGGCTGCCAGCTCGGCCATGTATTTACAGAGAAATGTGTATCCTCAGTGACAACAAAAGATATTTTTAATTTGAGGAGGTCATAAAATTCTTAATTTTTTTTTTTTTTTATTAAAGAATAATCTTAAAAATGTTCCACTGAAATAAAATTACGTACTTGAAAATATTTTAATAACTCAAAAAAATAATGTATCAAAAATATGCATTCTATCTTTCAGATTTAAACCTTGGTTGTGTGAAGGAGGAACAAAATACAATAGTCATAGAAAATGCACCAATCTGAAATGTAACCATCATCTTTTGAAATAGCAGTTCACTAAAAGGGATTTCACTACAATTTGCAAAAAAAGTAAAAGTTAATCACAAAACATATTCACTTAATAATGTTTGAGTTAGTAATACTTACAGTAATATGATTAAATTAATATTGATCACAAACTACTATTTATACTTATTTATTAGAAACTCATTAATAGTACCTTATTTCATATAAATTACATTAAAACAATATTAAGAATACAAATTTAGAAAAAAGGCATTTTTCTAGAAAAATAGTTTCTGCCTAAATACATTATATCATTAAGTAGTTGCCCATTATATATTGTAACTAATTTTAGGTTTTATAAGGTCTCCGATTTTTATCATGGAATGTTATCTAAAATCACAACAATCTGTAACAAATCAATTCAAAGAAAATACATAAAACAACATTTTGACATCTTTTCATGCTTATTAAATATCATTTCTAGAAATAACTCCCATTTATTAATTTTAAACAATGAAAATAATTAGCTTCTTTACTTGGGAAAAATTTATGCTAATTCATCCATTCTACTCTCGTTTTTCTTACATATTTATCAAAGCTTTTTATTAAAATACAAACATGAAGCAAATATATATTTTAATTATTGTTAAAATCACCAGTTCTACTGCCGAACGGGCAAAGCTTTGCCTTAGGTTAAAAAATGGATGGGTATAGTTCCAACCCCGAGTGAAGATATTTATTGAAATTAGTAAGGCATTTTAAACTACACTGGCCTCAAAAAGTTAAGGAACAACATGTTTTTCGAAGTTCCCCATAAAAAAATGACACTAACAAAACGATCTATAGTTTATATAAATGATAAAAACGAACTTTATGCAAATTTATGCAAAAACGGTAGCTGCCACTTTTTTTTATCGATAAGATAACCTATATATGAGTGAGAGAAAAATATGCAAATATAAGCCTTTCGTAATTACGCGTGTAATTTTTGCTGATTTACAACTTTTGTTGGCAGTTTCCTTGACAATAGGCAGTGGGATCCCGCAGTGTCTGAGAAAAGCCGTTTGTCCGATTCGCTAAGGTGGCGGGCGGGGGATGGATGGAAATGGGGTTATCACAGGTTGATGCTGCTAGACGCCTTAATGTGTCTCGCAGTGTGGTCCACCATCTCTAATTCAATATCAAACTGAAGCTTCTGTATCCAGAAGACATATTCGGGCCGACCACGAGTCACAACACCTGAAAAAGACCTTTTTATAGCTCTTTCGGTCTGAAGGAGAAGAAAAATTTCTGTTCCACAACTTATTCCAGACCTCTCTGTAGCTCCGGGGAGAAGAATATCCGCTACTACGGTACGAAGGCGTCTTCACCATACAGGTCTCTATGTAAGGTGTCCCCCTCACCGGACGACAAAGAAGGGCTCGCTTATCTTGAGCAAGAGAATACGTTTCCTGGACCAGACAGCAAGGGGCTTCTGTACTCTTGACAGACGAGTCCAGATTCCCATTGGAGAGCGATTTAGAACGTTTTCGGATCTGGAGGGAACAAAACACCAGATACCACCAATCCAACATTGTGGAAAGAGACAGTTACCGCAACGGTGGAATAATGGTTTGGGCGGGATCTCAGTCGGTGGTCACACTGACCAGCATGTGTTCCAGGGATGAACTGTGACTGGCGTGAGATATTGGGATGAGATCCTTGATCCATATGTCCACCCATATGCCGGTGCAATTGGCAATAATTTCATTCTGATGGATGATAACGCACGAGTTCACCGAGCTGTAGTTGTTGAGGAATATCTTGAGGATCTTGATTTGGAGCGAATGGAATGGCCAGCTCAATATCCAGATCTGAATCCAATAGAACATGTGGGGGACTATCTTGGTAGACAGGTGGCTGCTTTAAATCCTCCTCCAAGGTTTTTAGGAGAGCTGAAACAAAGCTTACTCCGTGTCTGGTCTTCGCTTCCCATTTCTGTAACCAAAAACTTAATTGATAGCATGGAAAGTCGATGCCGCCAATGCATGCAAGCTAGGTTGGGCATATCCCTTATTAAAACTCATTTTTGTTATGCTTCTATTAACTTTTTACCACATAAAACTGTGATTATTCTTTTTTCCAAAAACGGACTTTTCCAACGAGATTGCATTTTTTTGTTGTAAATCCTTTTTGCTTTTTTCTTATGTAAACTTCTATGTTGCAGTCAATAAATACCTGTTTTGTGCACATGTCATCCAAATTTGGTGTTTCTACATTCATTCATTTGCAAATTAGGCAAAAAAACCGGTTGTTCCTTAACTTTTTGAGGCCAGTGTAAGACATTCGGATTCAATCGTAATCTGGATATTTTTTTGCCCATTGACCGACTGATTTTCAGGATTAATCCTTGTAGCTCTTCAAGAAGTGAAAGTGAGGGCAACTTATGCGTACATAGCGGTGAGGGAGAGACCCGGACGGTACCTTTAAGTTAACGGGTTTGGAATACCCGCCCATCACCAAGTGTCTCGTCATTTTGACTCCACGGTCAGGTGACGAGGTCAAACCTGAGCTGGCACCCTCCGCTCCACATCCACGCCACACCAGCGGAAGGACTTTGGACGTCACATATTAACGTGGACACGTCCCCAATCCACGGAGCTCCAGCAAAACAGTGAAGCAGAATACGGCATGATCAACCTCCCAACCACTGCCCGCGGCAAAAGATGCTCCACATCCACGCCACACCAGCGGAAGGACTTTGGACGTCACATATTAACGTGGACACGTCCCCAATCCACGAAGCTCCAGCAAAACAGTGAAGCAGAATACGGCATGATCAACCTCCCAACCACTGGCCGCGGCAAAAGATGCTTCACTTTGCTACTAAACCACTGGATCTCTGGCAATTTTATACAATGGGGCACCCAGTGGATGTGCCATCTTTAACCCCAGAGTGAAAGGATAGAGAAAGACACAGCGGAAGAGAAAGGAATATTTATAACCCGAACCAGGATTCGAACCGAGGCCTATTGCTACGAAGTTAGGGACGCTAACCACTCCGCCATCCGTCGGCGTAATTCTAATTAAAATTTATTTCTTCATGAATGTTCTGAAAATTGTATTCAATTGTATTAAGATGAATAAAAAATACTATATTTTTTTCAAAAATGCCTACATTTTTTTTTTAATTATAAATATTTATAACCTAAAGCAGTGTTTCAATTTTAGAGCAATTTACTTCTTGTTTTAAAATCAATGCAATTTGATATAATTGTGATATTAAAATTCTAATATTAAATTTCATATAACTCTTTTAGTAACAAATAACAGGGTAAACAGCTTTTAAATCTAACTTATTTTTTATAAAAATAAATATCAAGTAAAACTGTGATGTGTTTGTGAAATTTAATGTAATATTTTATTTAATTAAAAAAAAAAACAGGAAAAAAAATTAGATATTTTATAGCTTTACATATGCATTTTTGTTGCCACTATAACAATGACAGCTAAGATTTCAACAGGTCTTCTTTGAATGGTTCTTAACTCACACGCTCAGGTCTTGTATTCTAGGAGATGTTATAGAATCACAATGCATTTATACTTCTGGCCTGCTTCAATTCTTTCATGACTCTAGAGATTGAAATACAAATTAAAGTTACCGCACAGTCCAAAATCTCGTAATTTTGAATAACTATTAAATGACGATATTGACATCTGAATTGGTATTTTCCTTTCAATCACTTAAATCTAAGCAAATAGTGACGTGTATTAGAGCTCAGAGGATAATATTTTTCGGCTGGATCATATGAAATGTCTACCATTCTTTAACATGAATGATATCATTACAGAACATGCTATCATCTCCCCAATATATTGAAGAATATATTTAGAATACATTGATGATCAAATATATCATATGTAATTAGTATCATAATAATTATTATATATAATTATTATATTCACGTATAATCAATTTCTAATTTCAGAAATTATTTTTATAAATTTATAATTGTAATTTTATGTTTCATACATCGCTGCATATATTTTCACAAAAGGCTTTATGGGTGACACTTGGTGTCCTTTTAAAGATAAGGAAGAGTATGTCGTCACACATTTATCTTTTGCATAAAAAATGAGTTAACCAAAGCTAAAAAACTACTGTCTCTTGTTTAAATTTGTTTGAATAACAGATTAGCACTGTTATTCAAACAAATTTATTTAAAGAATATACGGAATGTAGTTATAGAAGCAAAAATAAAAATAATGATTACTTATATATTAAAATCTGTCTTCATTTGTTTCCCTCAGACTCTGACAAATTCGGAAATCTAATTCTAAAAGAAAATGAGTTTTTAAATTAGAAATTTTGAATAATAAACTGAAAACTAGTCCAATTCCTGTTAGATATGAAACATAGAAGTAAATTGTATTTCTTCCTTCAGTGCAAATTTTTTAAATCTTGCAAATTAAATAAGTAATTTTTTATTATATATCCCAAAATAGTGTTTAATTATGTATTTCATGCTTTTTTTTTCTTGGAAATAATTTCTAAATCATTGCAAACTGCACTTTTATACTATTTACAATAAGAATAAAATATATAAAAATTTATCATGAATATATTTTCATTCTGCATTAAATTTTATCTAACAAGTATTATTGAGAAATTTATTTTTTATTAATTTATATTATGTTTCAATGAGAGAAAAATTTACAACTAAGGCAATATCTTCTGGCCAGAAACAGAAAATTTAACAATTTCTCTTTTTTTATAAAACAATGAAAAGGTTTGCTAATACATGAATGTATACGTTTATACATAATTAAATCTTGATTTAAATTATTTATTGAAAACAATTCAATTATTCATTGAAATCGAAATAGTAACCGTAAATACAGCTTCAATATACATAGCAACAACAAAAGTGCCTGAACTTTAATTTATCACAACTCTTTTATATAATGGATTGTTAAATTATTTTGATTTTTAAAATTTATTTTATTGTGTCTTAATTTGTACTTTGATACCGCTTAGTAAAGGCAGGGCGGCTAAAAAAAATTTTAATATTCAAGCGTAAAACTTACACCTGAAAGACGTAAAACGTCTTTCAGGTGGACTTTCACAAATAAGAAGCCGTCTTTACTTATCCAAGAATGGCAACATGGAGAACTGCGAAACACTCAGCCGGAGAGAGCTGAATCTAAAAGGCGATGCTTGTTTCATGTTATTCAACTGGGATCGAACCTGACATTTTATGTTTCGAAGAGGAATTTTTGACAGCTAAAGCATGATGATCTTTTATTTTAAGATATTTTGACACTGGAATTTTATTTTACCTGCATCTCAAATTTATTTAAAGTATCCACAGTCGGACAAGGAAGCAAGTCTTTTGTCCATTAATACGTGATATTTCCATTAAAGTTATTTAAAAACAAAAATTTCAATTTTATTTCCAAAATTGTTTTAAATTATTGAGGTAAATGATTTAATTTTTTTTTTTCCTTTTAACTCAATGATACATTGACAACGCATATAATGAACATCCTAGTGCCGAAAACCATTGATATCCACAGCTAATGATGCTTTCTTGGGGGACATTTCAGAGATAAGGTGGCATATTTCTGTGTCGCCGAGAAACACTGAAATTCTCAAGCACTTTCTACATGACAAACAAATTCTACCCGAGACACTTGTAAGAATGCATGAATGAGGCATTCATCTTCCGTTTTTCAAAAGTGACTGGGATTGAGCCCATGACCTTGCTCTTCGATAAGCAATATACAACCACAAAACTGCTGTTAGCGCACAATTTATGATGTTTATAGCCTTACCTGACTAATTTGAGCTTAATTGGTTTGTAATTTTCACATAAAGTCTTAATGAGTAGAGAAACTTTCGAAGACTGTGTAATAGAAATTGAGTTAATATTTTCCATGAATGGTGTATATCCATGTATGAATGCATTAATTAAATATATGAATGGAATTTATGGTGAATATACTGCAATTATACATAAAATGAAAATTAGTGTAAATTTTAAGTAGTAACATCTTTTTGAAAGATTAAGATGATGAATTTTTATAAGAAATTAGGCTATGTTTCATTTTTTCTTGAACTCGATGCATGCACCCAGAAAAATTGTATCCCTATGGTATCAGGATGGTTAGCAATTTGGATTTCAGATGAATAATTTGTAGCTTTGGAGTCCATCGTAAACAGCGATACTCTTAGTGGTTCCAAATCCCCCTTAAACTCTTGACCTTTTTACCCGTTTCCTCATGTGCAAAAAGAGACAATACATGGACAACTTAGCGAGAGAAAATACGCACTTTATTAATTTTAATGTGTTTAGAGGGTAAGAAACACTTTGTTGCGTTCAATACACTGAAGTAGGTATTTAGAACAAAAAATTTTATAGTGCGTACAAAGAATAATTATTATGCGAGTGTTCAATTATTTCTCATAATTTCTTTTAATTATATATACACTGTTGTTCAAAAATTAAGAGAATTTGTATATTTTGTCTAATTGTTTGAAAAGAGCTGAACGAAATGTATAATCACTTCTTCGAGATAAAGATGCAAATCTTGTACGTTAAATACGTATCGGTGAATGTAATGGTATGTGTGGACAGAGTCAGTAGAAAAACATGCTTTATAAACGCACGTTACAAAATACGCTTTTATTTCGCTTGCACATCTCACTAAATTTCTTGTTTTTGTGCAGCAATCAATTGATTCAAACTATAACAATAAGCAATCTCTAACGTTTAAATGATGAAATGAGGTGACGAGTTGTGGGAAGGTTCGTAGCAGGTCAGTCTCAAGTCCAAACTAATAGAGTTCAATTTAACTCCAAGCTTCGTTTGCAACTTATGGACATAATATCAAGAAACTGGGTCTATTGAAGGATTGTTTGGACAAGGTCTTGCAAGAGATATGATGGCCGGAAATAATCTCCATTTGTGTATTCCAGCGAAGCATAACAGAGACTCTACATCTTTACGCAACTCTCCTGACCTGTATACAGCCACAGGATGCCGAGGTTCAAGGATGACCATTTCCAGAAGATTTCATGAGAGAGGGTTGTTTGCACGAAGACCTGTGATTGGCATTCAGTTCACTTCTTACGCATAGGAGAGTCTGTTTAGAATCTTTGCAGAAAGCACAAAGATTGGTATATGGACCATGAGCAGCCATTACCTTCACTGCTGAATTCCGGTTCAACCTAACTACAGATTCCCGCCGTGCGTTCATATGGAGAGAACAAGAGACTCGTAGCCTGCCCTCCAATGTCCGCGACATTTACCATAATAGCACCAGAGGTTCAATATGGGGAAGTATCATACTCAATGACCTCACAACCCTCCACATCTTTGGCAGAGTTAATATAGCTGCTGTGATGTTTAGAGATTAGGTTTTGGAGCATTATATTTTGAGGGGTGCACTTGGCACATAATTCATTTTAACGGACATTGAGTCTACGAATTTCTTGAAAGTGGGGATATTCGCCAGATTAACTGTCCAAGTAGATCTCAGGACTTCAACATTATAGAGCATGTTTGGAACGCTTTGGAGAGGGCAACTGGCAGAGGGGTAGCGATGGGGGGGGGCAAGGGGGCTATCATGCCCCGGGCGCAGCTTGTAGAGGGGCGCCAAATCATTTCAATGATAAACAAAACTTTTCAGAAAATTTCAATCTTAGTTTTATCATAATATCAATTTTATTCGAAAAAATAAATTTTGCAATAAAAAATAAATAAATAAATAAAAAACCGGAAGAATTATATTTGTAAAAGAGAAGAGATTGTTGATGAAAAATGTGGAAGAGCTGTAGGAGCTTGCCATAAGCGAAACTTTTACTTTTATATTTCAATATATATTTGCATAACTTTGTTCCCTTTAAAAATTATGTTTATTTAACCTTTCGACAATTATTTTTTAATCAATTAGATTATCCATTTTCATTCTTTTAATCATTTTTTTTAAGTTTCATACTTTGCTCAAAGTTTGTGATACTATTGTTTTGTACTACAAATCTTGTAAATGTGTAAATAACGAAAATATCCTAATTTTTTTCATATAAAATTTCTGGAATATTAGATTAGTCAGATCCATTTTTATGCATATAAGAGGTTTTCATTTTAGTATAAAGTTATTTACTAAATTATTCGCTTTAATGTTATATGTTAATTTTTGGATCTATATTAACTTAGGGAGATTATACAGAAGAGTAAGCTCGTGAGAAAGACACCTATTTAATTTTGTGAATACGCCAAGATTCACAGTGCCCTTTATGAGTCATATAGTTGTTATACAGGTTGTCTAAGATAAATTATATACTAAAAAAGTGATAACAATAATATTAACAAAACAATTAAGTTTATTTTTCTCAAAATAAAAAATAAAAACGTTCAATAAATAATATTTCCATTGGACCCTTCTAAATGTTACAATTATTCAAAAATTCAAAACTTAAAAATTTTTTGTCACAATTTCAGTGTTTTGAAATATTTTAATTTGCTATTTTTAATTTCACATAAGAGATGATATCATTTTATTTAACTGGCAGTATTTTGTTAATATTTTTGACTACCTTTAATGATAAAAAATGTGAAAAATTTATCTTATTTTGACTATAATTGAATAATTCGCAAAAGAAGAAAATTTCATATAATTGAAATATTATTAATGGAAACTTGCAAGAATTTATATGTATTAATAACACAGAAAAGTCAGATTTTATTTAAGTTATCAAGAAACGATATAGAAAAATCAGTTTCAGTTGTTATTTAGACTTTGTAAATTGTATTATCCATTGTCCCAAAATAAAAGTAAAACCCTTGTATTTTTTTTTATCTCAGTTTTATTATAGCCTTTCAGTCTAGTGTCGCGTTACACTCGTGAGAAAATTCCAGCTGAAATGTGTTTCCATATTAGCGGTTCGCTTTGTCCAAAATATTGTGTCCGGTACCAGACTGACCTTCAGAGAATTGGGGGAAATTTCGTAAAACAGCACTACAGTATGCCGCGTAGGGACTTGTCTTCCTGGAATCGAAATGGAGGGGATCGAGAACTAATTACTTCCAAATTCTTGGAAAACACATAAACTTTCTTTCCTTTTCATTGTGTTCACACGGTTAGTATTCTGTTTCTTCCCAAACGTCGCTTCATCGGAAACAAAAATGTTAACTTGAATATCTGGAGTTTGACATTTAAAATATTATTGCCGTAAGTATTTTTTCTGTCTACTATGTATTCTTTCGATTTGAATATTTATTTCATATTTTTGCTGGCATAAATATTTACAAAACATCTGCTTGCAGAGTTTTGAAAATTAATTATTAAATTACTTAGTAGTTAAAACTATTCATTTAAAAGGCATTTATTTAATGTTTAAATGTTTTCGTTTGGGGAAATAATTTTTATTTGACTCGTAATTTTGTTAGCTTTACATTATAGCCCCTTATATAGAAAAATTCTTTTTTTCAAATGGTAGAAGTTAAAAATCTATAAATTTTTTTTTTCTCTTTTATAATCATTTTTTCTTTTTAAATGCTTTTTTTATTTTAAATGTTTATTTATTTCTTTTTTTTATGCTTAAATATTCAGAATATTAATTAATTAATTAGTTCAATTTATATAAAAACAAAATTTAAAAAAAAAACGTTAAATGAATATTATTTCCATTGCTGCCTAATAGATGTAATAATTATTCAAAAATTCAAAACTTAAAACTTTTGTGGAAACTTCAGCGTTTTGAAGTATCATTTAATGTGCTATTTTTAATTTCTTATAAGAGATTAAATCATTTTATTTAACAAGCTGTATTTCGTTAATATTTTTAATTTCATTTTATGATAAAAAATGTGAAAATTTAAATTTATTTTGAATTTAATAATGAAATAAAAAAATTATTCGCAAAAAAAAAGAAAATTTTATGTAACTAAAATATTATTAATGGAAACTTCTAAGAATTTAAATGGGCTAATAATAACACAGAAAAGTCAGATTTTACATAAGTTATCAAGAAGAGATATAGAAAGATCAATTTCAGTTGTTATTGAGACTTTGCAAAATTATATTATCTATTGTCCTAAAATAAAAATAAAAGTAACCCTCTGTATAATTTTATTTCAAAACGATAGGATTTTTCCTTAGGATTTGTTGAAGGGGGTACAATGGCGTAGTGAAGGGGGGGGCAAGGGGGTCTATGGTGCCGCGGGCGCCGCTTTGAGAGGAGCGCCCAATAGTAGCTACGAAAATATTTTTCGGAAAAATTTTATTTCTTTTTAGTTGAAATATCAATTTTATTCGGAGAAATATATTTTAAATTTAATAATTATTTTCTCTTGTTGAAGAGCTTGACATCAATGAAAATGTTTCTATTTTTATATTTCCATATTAATAAATTAATATAGTTTAGCTCATATTAAAAAGTGTATTCTTTTAATCGCGTTTTCCATCATGTTTTCTCACAGTTTTTTTATAATTTGCTCAAGATTTGTGGTACTTTATCATTATTTTCTATATTAAATCTTGTTCAGGTACATATAATGATGGAAATATGTTGAATTTTTTCTGATAAAAATTCTGAAATATAAATTATATTGGTTAGTTTCCTTTTTATGCATTTGAGATGTTTTTAGTTTCAACTTATTAACCAAATAATATGTGTTGATGTTATATCTCTTGATTTAAGAATCAATAATTTAGGGAGATTCCAAAAAGGTAAGCTTATATGATCTAATCTGTAACTGATTTGACTTAGCGAATGCAGCAAGATTCACCATGTTCTTTAGAATTCTAATTTTTTACAAGATGTCTAAATCAAGTTGCACACCTATGAATAATTGTAACATTGATTGAGCAAATAAATCTTTTCTACTAAAAAAATATTTAATGAATATTGCATCGACTGACAAATACATCATTAGGAACTCGCAAGATGTTATTTATCAATTAGGAATTCAAAAAAATTTTTGTAGAAACTTTGATCCTCTAAAATATTATTTGACTTGATATTCATTTTTTATAGTTATTAAATGAAACATTTTATTTAATAAACCATAGTTTCTCTAATAAATAAAAAATGTGAAGTTTTAATCTCATTTTGAAGTTTTATTTGATGATTAAAACGTTTTAATCTCGTTTTAATCATCAAATAAAATTTAAAAAAAGATCACTTTCTTAAAAGAAAATTTTATAAAATTGAAATATTATTAATAAAAACTTCTCAAATTATAATTAAAATACAAGTATAAAAATTTTTCTTTAAAGGTTCTTAAAACTTGCATTTTTTAATAATTAATGAGAAAGCTATAAAACCTACAAAAAAATTATATTCAAATAAAATGAATGGTTGTATGTAAAGTATTTCATTTCTCAATTTTTAATAATTTATTTTTATAATTACAATTATTATTATAAATATATAAGCTACGCCATATTCTAATTGCTTAAATTTCGAATAAACAACAAGTTTGCCAGATTTTTTATATTTGGACTTATCAAATTTGTACTCTGTCTGGAAACACATGGTTAATATCATTGAATCCCAGAAAAATGATTTTCTAACACAATCTTTGACTAAATCTTAATTTCCGTGAATTTTTATTCTACTTATGCACACATTTCCGAATCCTATTCTAGTTAAGATTTTTTTACTAGATTTTTTTATCTCAAATTTATAAAAGTGCAACCTGAGCCTTTAAAATTATCTATATTTAAGATTATTTTAAAGTAGATACTTTTCTGTTGTTATTTGCATTATACTCTTACTACATGTTTATTCTATATATTATATTACTATTTTTTTGAGATGGGGCGCCAAAATAGCAATTGGCGACCGGGTACCGGTCGCCAATTGCGCTCGCTACGCCAATGGCAACTGGGGCTCGCAACATCCCATAAAGAAACATCAAGGACCTGAAAAAGTGTCACTGATGTATAAGCGAAGCCAATTTTTCCCCAAACCAAATTTGTATCCCACACAAGCTTTGAGCTTAGATATAACAACAAAAGAAAACAATAATAAGAAAAGATTCTTTCTTACGTGTTTTATTTGAATAACTAATAAAAATACCTTGATTAAAAGTGAAATTAATTGCTGTGATGCTGAGTTTGGAATGTATTTGTTGCGAACGATTCTAATTGAACTCAATCTCTCATCGGTGACAGAAAAGTTAATTACAGTCATTACCATTGCAGTTGTAATGCAATGACTAGATTTCCCGTTGGAGTATATTGCAGAAAAAATTATGGGGACAGATTTTGAAAATGGTAGGTATTTATTTCGGTACTTACTTTCTTTCTTTTAAGTACACGTGATGACTTGTCGGTGATAGCCTGTTATTTAAAAACATGTGCCTGACCTTCCATTTATTTTTAGAAACCGATGAGTTAAATACATTATATAAGTGATTATGCTCTTATTTTTTCTAGTTTCAAACCACTCCAGCGCATGCATATAAAATTATCCTATATTTTTAGAAGAAAATGAATATAAAAATTAGAATTTTTAATTTATAAAACTAATCTTAAAATAGAAAATTGGATGTTTCTGAATACACGCATGACATACTTGTGTTCTCTAATAATATTATGTTCTGACATTTATAATTTATTTAGCAACTCTTTAAACAATATATTAAATTATTGCAGAATATCATTCATATTATGCAAATTTTTGATAGAAAATATTAAGCTGCTTGGCAATTATATAATGGTTAAAACTATTACTTACTAGATACAAAAATGTGAATGAAATAATAGAGAAGATTTTGATTTTTTATCAAAAAGTGTGTGTATGTGGAATAAATCAGGAATATCAATAAAGTGATACTTTCCAATTAGTGTGGGAGAGTTTTTACAAGTTTAACTCTTTTCCGAATTCACCAAGAAGCTCATACAGACCAGCATCTTCATAAATGTGACCAAACTTTCACATCATCTGACCGTGTTAAGCTTCATGAGATATCTCAGCCAAAATAGAAATCGTATAAATGTCAGTACTGTAAGAAGAATCTCGAAATTCATGAGGGGTTCGTACAGGACTCTGCGATTGTATAAGTGTGAACATTGTGAAAAGAGTTTCAGTCAAGCAACCTCAAAAGTCATCAGAAAACTCACACAAGAGAGAAACCGTATGCATGTAAACATTGTGTAAAATGATTTTCTCAAGCAAGATCTCTCAAGAGGCACCTAAAATTTCACACATTAGAGCAACCATTTGAATACAAAGCATTGTGAGCAAAGATTTTTCTCAAGATGCATCAGAAGATTCACAGACAAGAGCTAACGCGTGAATGCAAGCATTGTAAACAAAGATTGTCTCATGCGATATCTCTCAATAAACGTCAAGTTCTTTACACAGGGACGAAATCTTACGAGTGTAAGCAATGCCATTTGTCTTTTGCTCAACTCCGTTATCTGCGTGCACACGAGAAAAATGTCACAAGATACACTATAAGAGAAAATCCCAGAAAACTTGTTAAATGAAAGCCATTGTGCTCAAAGTTCCAATATAATAGAGGAAGTAAGGTATCATTGGTGTCTCCTGTAAGACGAACTATTTATTCCGAACCACTCCAGCCAAGTACCTCTTAGAGAAAAGTATTCTAAAAGCAGGCGTGAGTACTTCAATTTATAAAATATTTTCAAAGTTGCGTGTGCTATTCGAGCACAAACAAGATATTAAAATGTAAATTCCATCAATATATAAAATACAATGAACAAAATATTCAATTTTCTTACAAAAGTTTTAATTCATTGCAAAACTGTTTAATACAAAGAGCAAAATACTTTACTTTAATATAGTTTAATATTAAATTATCTTATTTGGGAACTGTCTAAGATTTTAACTTCACTTTTAAAACATATTCAAATGTGAATATTCGTTTCACAATGAAAATTTTTTAATGTATCTAATATAATCCACAGACATTTGAAAGATATCTTGTTGGTCAGTTTTCAGCACTTTTATAAACACTTTTAAGACCCCCAATGCTTGGTCTTCCTCTACCAGAGCTACCACTTCATTTGGAGGACATTGTGACCACGGCATATTTAACATACCACGGCTGCCACTAGCGAACACGACGGATATTTGGTTAAGCCGAAATCCGAATTCACTACCTTCCGATAATTAGGACTCCCTTACCAACCAGGCCACCATAGCCAAACTTTCGTAGATGTTGCTGTTGCATCAGAATACCTCCCTGTACCTAGCCCTCAATTGGGCTCTACCAGTTAGATAGAAACAGCCGGGTGGTGTCTTTGAAGCAAGGATCGAGTACAAGACCCCCAATATTATTCGCTTGTAATATCATTTCACTTCGAGGACATTGTCACCACACCTAGTTTTAACGTGCAACAGCCACCCCTAGCGAAAACGAATCTTCGGTTAAGTTAGGATTCGAACTCACTACCATCCCATAATGAGAAGGACGCCCTAACTAACCAGGTCACCTCGGCTCTGTGAACGTATGAATGTCATCAAATTGAACGTATGAACGTATCAATGTCATCAAATAATCTGTCATTCAAGTTTATTCAAGAGACAACTCAGGCTTAACAGAGGTGAGAGGGGTATGAGTGAAAACACTGTAATAAAAGATTTACTCAGTCGGGTCTTCTTTATCCACGGATCAAGTCGGCGTGGGTGCAAAATGGAAATTAACAGTGCCCACATTGCAACACTTCGATCCCAGAGATGGACTTGACATTTCTGAAAATATATCCGGATTTGAGAACATAAATATTGGTAATTGGCCGTAATCGGCAAGTTACGAGGATATAATAAACATATATCTCTCTTGGAGTGACATAGAACAATCTTTGAAATATTTTTTTCAATTTCAAAGATTTCGAAAACAAACTGAAAGTGGTAAAAAAGTAGCTTTAGATCTGACTTCATCCCACGGCTCGAGGCTATTTTTACGTCAATTTAAGAATCAATATTGAAAAAAAATGGAAATCATTCATGTAATAATTGAAGTTGTAATAAAATTTTAGTTATAAATGGATGAGTTGAAAATGTTTCTTCCCCCTAGAGTATAAACATTTTTAAAGAAGCAATATTAAAATAAAGATTCAGTTACACAGCATTTATAGTAGAAAATTATAATAAACACTTACTTATAAGAACTTAGATAAAAAAAATAAGATAAATAAGATTTCAATAAATGTGATTTCTTTTACTAAGAGATTTTTGTAATCTTTACAATTTTTATTTTATTATAATCATTTTAAGAAACTTCTTCATTAATGAACCTTGCGATGAGCTGGAAATGTGATTTTTATACTAAAAGCGTATAAAAATAAAAAAAATTTTTGAAAGAAACGAAACATCACTTTATCACAGAAAATATTAAGTATGATAAATAATCAAAACTTGGTTCATTCTTTGCATTTGGTGTAGAATCGGGTACTCCTTGGTTTGGTTATCCATTATCCATAAATTAAAATAATCCATTTTGCATCATAATGCATCTAATCATTATTTTTTGATACATTTTCAAGCAAATTATCTTCAATTTTATTTAAAATATAACCTACCACATAAACTACAGAATATTTAAATGAAAAAAAATGTGATCCCCTTTTTTATCGAAAATTATGTACTCATAATATCAAGATAATGGTAAAAGATCTTTTATAATATTAGTTCCAAATTTTGGTCAATTTGTGAATCAAACGGTGTTTTATATTTTGTATTCCATCCTTCTTCCATTGATTGCTACAGTAATTAGTTCGCTAAGTCACACTAATTTTACTATTTTGCAAGAATTGTTTTAATGTGAAAGAGAAAAAGGAACCAAATAATGATTTAACAATTATTACGAATGCTACAATCTTTGATTTTGAATAAGGAAAATGGACACATTTAATATATGGTGACCAATTATACAAAATATTAATGTAGATTCAAGGCAATGAATAATTTCTTCGCATTTTTTTCTTCTATTAAATGCAGTGTTGAATATTTCGCTTATTAAAATATAAATTTTTTCTATTTTCAAAATGAAATTATTTTTGGTGACCAAATAGACAATTTGTTCAGGAACAGTATTATTTCAAACAAATTATGATAAAAGGATTATCTCGTTAACTATTCCAAGATCTCTAATTTAGCTGAAGTGACTCGCGAGTGGAATTATTGCAGGAATTTTTATATATTAAAATATAAGATATATTTAAAGAATTTAAATCTTTCTTTGATCTTAAATGAAAGGGGATAATAATTTTTGCTAACAAAACAAATTTTTTTCCAATTACACGCAATTTGGGTGCTTCATCTTTTATTAAGTATAAGTTTTCTTCCTGCTCTCATCAAAGTTGTTGTTGTTTACTATTGACACTTGGACAAGCCAAGCTCGCTATGCTATGCGAATTAAGTCGATTGGGAGCGTGTCTTTCGTTTTAATCAGAGCACCATGAAGGTGAAACCACGACTTTGCTCTATACACATGCCATAGGGACCCGCTTATAGGGTAGGCAACCATTCACACTTCATTCGTACAAGGAAAGGACAAAGACAGGATAGATAGAGAGAGAAAGTACATCCATGCCCGAACCGGGATTCGAACCCAGGAACTTCTTATCCGTAGTCAGGCACGCTGACCACTACACAAGTCGGTCGGCTCTCTTCAAAGTATTTTAATAATTAGTTGCAGCTGTTATAGGTTTGTCAGTAGACAATTATGAAATATAAAATATTCTTGCTCTGCAATTACAATAAAGAATAATCGCTGGTTTTTAAGATGAAATTAAACCACTCAATAAAATTACATGAACTTCAGAAAAATGACGGTACTATTTCATTAATCCAATTATCGTAAAATAGTTTCCAGTTCCTGTGCCTCTCATCGAAAAACGCGTAAAAGTTCCAGATCGTTCAAATTTTCACAAAATGTTTTCATAATAACGTCTTTCAGAATGCTAAATTTGGAAAATAACATTTCAGTATACTCTGTGACTTGACATATTCCCATTTTATCTCACTAAAAATCATGAGATTTTGAAAATAATGATCTAATTATGAAATATTTTGAAAGAGCAAAATTTGATACGATTTACTTTTTTATCTTTACGTGCATCTTTGGAATTTTATATTTTCTTATTAAAATTTCTCGCATTTTTTTAATAAATATATTAGTTGATTTCAATTTGTTTAATGATTTTTGCACTTGTTAAACATTAATTTTTTAAATTCATTTTTAAAGGATTTCACATTATTTTCTACACATAATAATGCATTTCTTTAATTTTATTTTCCTTTTTTTCAATGCATATTGCATTTTAGGCATGGAATGTCCTTATGGTATTTGTTTATATATGATTTTTTCAAAATATTTTGGTATTTTCTTCAGTGTATTTCTCTATAGGAAATGAAGAAATCCTTGCTGAAATGCACATGGATATTTGTGGAATCGAGATTTATATAAAAATTTAACAATTGAAGATTTAATTAGTGTCCCTCGATGATATTAATATATAAGATTTGAAAGGAGACATCAAATTTAGGCCATAAAACGAGATATCAGCAAATGGATGCACAGTCCATGACGTCACATTTCTTTGGGGATTAAAGTGTCATTCGACATTTCAAAATGATAAGGCAGCCCTTTTCTTCTCAATCCTTGGGTTGCCTTGGGTTTTTTCCATCGGTAACTTTTGAAATTTTAACCCATGTAGAGTATTTCACTTTGACCTTAAGACAACTCTTTGCTCTGTAGTGCAGATGAAGGAGGAAAGATGAGAAATCGAACTACACAACGAAGAGGATTGCTACACACGATAGGATTTTTCCGTGGAAAACTGGTATTTTGAACAAGATGTACCGTGTGTGTGGAAGTTGGACAGGCTTAAGAAAATTCAAACAAGCTCTAATTTTTCTTCCAACACGGGTTAGTTACAGGAAGTAAGCAATTGCTTCCCGTTGTCGCGTGTCTGTCTCACAGGGTTGAAAATTATTTCTTGGCGATACTTGGGAAAATTAATATTTAAAATTTCTCATTTACTGACCACGTTTTACAAAACGTCACGAACATTAGATCCCTTTTTTAAAAATGTCCATGGAGCAAATATTGCAGGAATTTATTGAAGTCTATAAAGATGAGCCTTGTTTGTGGCAAATAATGAGTGTCGATTACACAAATAAAATAAAAAGAAAGTTAGCTTACGAAAAATTATTAGAAATATATAAAGAAGATAGATGAAAAGGCTTCAATTAACGAAGTAAAGGAAAAATTAATGCCCTCCGTAGAACCTATAAAAGAGAAAAATCAATGAAATCGAAAAAAAGTGGTGTAAGCACGGAGGATGCATATGTGTGCCGACTTTATGGTACTTTGAATATATATCATTTCTGGACGAAACTGCAATTCCACGTGCTGAAGTATCTTCCATGAATTTGGACACAAGTTTTGTTGAGAATGGTGATGAAATAAGTTAAATAATTTATTTTGTAAAATTATTCTCTATCTGAATGAATATATATAATTACACATTTAACGTAAAATTTAACTACGAAATTTTATAATAAGCTTTATTAGAAAACAATATTTTTTTATTTCAGAATGCTTACAAATCTTTAAAATGAACATTTTAAAATTTTAATTTTCTATATTTTTAAATATGAATTAAGTTTAAGCAATAATATAAAGGTATTAGTTGAGATTATTCTGTTGTTTTCTTTAAATATTCTTTATACAATTAAACAATAATAAAATTAGATAATTAAAAATAATAAATTGATTAATAATAACAAAAGAAAATTATTCACCTTTAAGCGAAATTGAAATTAAATGCACTTTCAGTTATGATTTATCATTTGGTAAATGTTAATTTGTTTCCCTTTTATTTAAAACTCATTTAAGAAAATATTATAATATCTAAGAATACTTGGATAATAGATAACAAATTAATAATTGACTTTATATCTACTAATAAATAATAATAATTAATACTCGATAGATAAACTTTTTGATGTACTAATGTGGCTCTTTAATTGATACCGCTTGTCAGAAAGCGCTAAGTTGCACTTAATGGTTCATGAGAACTTAAAGATGAGCGCATGGATGTATCTTTTCTTATAATGAAAGGTGTTAAATTATCCAACAACGTTGCTTACAATTTTTCATTCATCCTCATATAGTTAAAGAAATCTTTATTTTCCGACTGTATTTCTGTAATCAAATTTAGATGTGAAAGAGTTACACGCTGGAGCAACCAATTTTTTTGCCCATTTCTTTTTTTATTGTTTGTTTTCTTTTCACTATCATCACAGTCCAAAGCAAAGCCAATAATACTTCTGTGCCTAATTTACTCATGTTACTTAACTTACTATGATAACATTTAATGGCAGACGTTACAAGCAGACAAATGAGTACAACAATAAAAACTAAAAAGACGCATAAATACGTCAAGTCATAAATGGGACAGAAAAACTCTTTTAAATGATTGAAATTTTTGGCGATTTTCGATTTCTATTTACAAGGCACACACAGAAGTATTTTAAGCCAAAAGCAATAAATGTTGAAAAATGGCACCCTTAAAAATAACTTCCCACTCCAGATGTGCCTCCCCTACTGTGGTCAGCAGAATTTGAGGGAAGTGTGTGTTTAATTACTTTCTACCCCCTTCAACAAATCCAAGCGAAAAATCCTATCGTGTGTGGCGGGCTTTCCTTGTCCTTGCCGAAATGGTTGGGTGAACCCCAGGGGTTGAGTTTTTTATTACTTAACTATTTTTCATCTGCCACATTGCGTGTGGCAACTATGTGTCTATAGAGGGCGCACTGCACGAATATCTTTGTTTACAAACAGAATAAGATTCTGCGTCTAGCGATGTAGATGTTCTTTGTTCCAAGTCTTGTCCTTTTCTTTGTTTTGTCCTGTTTAAGTATGTCCTATGTTAATAAAGAAATTAAAAACCTGCTCAAGGTAAGCTTATTTAAAATTTGAATTCATTATTAAGATGAATTGTAAACATGATTAGCAATTAGAGAGTTTATTAGAAAAATATTACATTGCTCCCTTAGTTGAGGGGCCGACACCAAAAATATATGCAGACAGCCAATATTTTTCGGATATTTTCTTTGATTGAAATTCGCGGTTTTATAATTAACATTCATTGTAACTAAAGAAATTTTTAAGTTCACTTTAGCTATATATATATATATATATATATATATATATATATATATATATATATATATATATATATATATATATATATATAATTATCTATAATAAACAATTTAATATATTAATGTATTTGTGTGTTTATAAAAATATCAAACTTTATAATAAACATAATTTAATTCAACGTGTAAATACACTTATTAATACATTACGTTGTTTATTTTTCTGCATAAATCAATAATAAAGAACGTTATAAAGCAAGTTTATGAGCTTAGTTAGTCAAAAAAAATTCTTATCCTATAAGTACAGATATATAAAATTATATTCCATTTTACAAGCATTTAAAAATACTTTTAGAAGTTGGTGAAAATTAATTAAAGTTTTGTTTTATGCATAAAAATATTTTTCTTATAATTTTTTAAAATCTATATTACTTCTGAGAGTAGTATTTTACAGTATATATGGAATATATGTTACAGGCAATTTCAAATTACATTTTCTTCTTCTTCCAAGGCACTACAGCCTGTTACAGGCCAAGGCCATGCAAAACAGTCGTTGCCATCTGTTGCTATCCATTCGAAAGCTCCTCCAATTTCCCTTATTTAAAATAAGGTACATATATCAACCATTATTTTTAAGACTCGATTGTAGCTGTGGCCTATGGATATATGAATTATTTAAAAAATATCAATATGATTTGTAATAAATTAAAAGGACAATATGATGTTCTTTTCTTATCTGCCATATGGTTATTTTCTTATCTTTCACGAATAAATAAGGGTTAGAAATTAAGTCAATACAATAAAATTTACATCATTGAAAACAATATCTTAAGAAAAATACCGAGAAATATTTTCGGAAGTGTAAAAGGCAAAGATAGATATAGAAGAACAAATTCGGAATTCTTTAAACTATGTAAAGAGCCAAACAAGGCGCAGCAACACTGGGGTGCCAAATTTCATTTCAAAGATTAACAAAAATTTCTAGAAAACTTCAATCTTAGTTTGATTGTAATGCCAATTTCACTCGAAGAAATTAATTTTGCATTTTATAATTGTGTCATCCCCGAAAAGAATATATATATATATATATATATATATATATATATATATATATATATATATATATATATATATATATATATATATATATATATATATATATATATATGTCATAAAATAATCAGACTTGAAAAAGAGGAGAGGTTGTAGATGAAAAATGATGGAAGAGCTGCTAAAGTTTACGATAAACGAAACTCTTAATCTTATATTTCATTATTAATAATATTTTTGCATAGCTTAATTCCGATTATTTTTTAAACCATCCTTTTGATTTCCATTCTTTTAATCCTTTACTTTTTAAATTTTATACTTAGCTTGAGGTTTTGTGCTACAACTCTTGTAAATGTGTAAATTACAAAAATATCTGAATTTTTTTTCATACAAAATTTCTGGAAAATTTCATTGGTCAGTTCCATTTTTATGCATATTAGAATGTTTTATTTTAGAATAAAATTATTTTCTAAATTATTTGTATTAATTTTATATGGTAATTTTTGGATCTATTAACTCAGGCAGATAACAAAAGAGTAAGCTTATGAAATACACCCTACTTAATTTTGTGAATACATCAAGATTCACAATGCCCTTTATGAGTCCTAATTGTTACACAAGTTGTCTAAGTCAATTTATATGCTAATGAAAGTGGTAGCAATAATATTAGCAAAGCAAATAAGTTTGTTTTACTCAAAATAAAATTTAAAAAAAAACATTCAGTGAATATTATTTCCTCTGGACTAGTCTCAATGTGATAATTATTCAAAAATTTAATCATAAAAATTTGTATCGAAAATTTAGAATTTTGAAATATTATGTGATGTGCTATTTAATTTCTCATAAGCAATATTTATAGTACACAACAAGCAATATTTCGTTAAATTTTTAAAGTACTTTTTTTAACTAAAAATGTGAAAATTTAATATTATTTCGACTGCAATAGCGTAATAAGCAATTACTCACAAAAAAGAAAATTTCACAGAACTGAAATATTATTAATAAATATTTGTAAGAATTTCTTGTTGTTTTCCTATGACACTTGGACAAGCCAAGCTCGCTTTTGCCTTTGGCAGTGCGTATTAAGTCAATAGGGTGCGTCTTTTGTTTGGATCAGAGCACCACGAAGATGAAAGTACGACTTTGCTCTTTTTAAGGTGCCTCGTCATTTTGAACCACGGTCAGGTGACGAGGTCACACCTGAGCTGAAAAGGTGAGTAAATCCAAAGCAGGAAGACAGTCTCAGAAAAGTTTTATTCATAATTTCTCTCATCAACAAGGGTTCAAAAACCACTCTGCAGAAACCTTGCTTCTAGTTGCAAATCTGACTGAAAAATCTATATTATTTCCCTTTCCAAGACATCAACATTTCTGTTAAACATTTTTCAATCTCATGTGATACATCTGAAATATTAAATTCGGCAAATGGGTTTCAGATGAATAATAATATATTAATTTAAGTTTAGAGAAATCAGAGTTCAAAATTATTTTTCAGTGCAGTTAGATTTTCCGAATATTTCTCTGTTTCAATTGCCTTGTGGATATTAATATGTTTTGATAAATTCTGAAAATGGGTGAAATTTTTTCCTTTCATCTGTTTTATCTATCCACAAATTTAATTTTATCTGAAAAGCAATTCACGCAAGGATTGTAAATTTACTAAATTTTCTCTTCGATATTTCAGAAATTTGACTTTTAAGTAATGTTTTTACAATTAAATCCTTAATAATTCTTTTAAAATTTGACATTATTTTGAGTTCTAAAACTGCATACATGACGAATGCATAAGAATGAATTTGCACTCAATTATTTTATAACGTCTTGCCAGATATCTTTTAGGACTATATATATATATATATATATATATATATATATATATATATATATATATATATATATATATATATATATATATATATATATATATATAAATGCTTAGCATATTTTAACAACTGAGAAATATAAAGGAATGGTTATTTTTAAAATATTTTTTGTTCATAATGCCTCATCGAGTTGGCGAGCATAAGGTTGGGCACCGCTGACATAGAGAGAATCAATTTTGGGAAAAATTTATTTTAAATGATATAATATATATTGCTTGGCAGAAAATTTCTCATTTTATTAAATATGCATAATTTTACTTGAATTTATGTGTGTTTTGAAAGAAATTCATTTTAATTTTTGATTTAAGAGATTTGCAAAACGTTTTGCTGCAACTATATGTCTATAGAGAGCGCACTGTACAAATATCTTTGTTTACAAGCAAAATAATTTTGAGAACATCTACATCGATAGGCGCAGAAATGAGATTTCTGCGCCTATCAATGTAGATGTTCTTTGTTCCATCTCTTGTCCTTTTCTTTGTCTTGTTCTGTTTAAGTATGTCCTGTGTTAATAAAGAAATTAAAAACCTGCTCAAGGTAAGCTTATTTAGAATTTGAATTTATTATTAAGATGAATTGATAAACATGATTAGCAATAAGAGAGTTTATTAGAAAAATATTACACGTTTTACTTTTCTAGCTTTTCGCTGCATTTTCCACTGGCAATGCTATGGCATAATTTAGTTATCTAAACTGAAATCAGATGAAGACTTATTAACAAAGGTCTTCTAGTTTTGGAATCAGAAAAATTGGTTTCATGGTATAAAAATGAAATATTCATAAATTATCAATATTACATTTTGTGATTTAAATTTTTTACAATAAAAATAATTTTGGCTTACATTAATGGTCTGAATGATATAATTTAAGAAACTATTTTAAATGTGAAATTTAGCCTAAAATTAAAGTTGTTTTTCACTGGAACTTTTCTGAGATAAAAAAAATGAAATAAAAAATGTTCAGTTTAAAGTGTGGAAAATAAAAGGTATCGTTGTGAAAAATCAGGTGACTTGATCCTAAATTAGGGTTGCCAAGACTTACTCAAAAAGTTTTTTTTAAATAAATAGCTAAAAACTGTAAAGTGACTAATATTATAGAATTTTTAAAATTTGTAAGATAAAGCATAAGTTCAGTACCTTGATCAAGAACTTGTAGTCTTTCATTAATAAGATAATGCAAAATTAAATGGGAATAAAAATTTTCAGTTGTTTCAGTTGGTTAACAAACAAGAAAAAATACATTTACTATTTTTATGGAAATGTTAAATTATTAAAATCAATTTTCTTAAAAGTTAAAAATTAATGGATAAATATATATCCCGACTTCAAAATTGCAATATTATGTTCAAGGCCTACAATGCTCATACCTGTGTTCCTAAACGAGGGCCCTGTGGTGCGAAGCATATGTCCCGGGTAGGCGGTCAGCCTAACGTGAAATCCCCGGTATTTAGTTCCCTAGTATGCTGGGTACTCAGTTTATCGACCTACTGAAAAAATTAAGGGTTGCGTATACCTTGTCCAAAGGATCGAACCTTGGACCTGTGACTTGTAACCGCAAGACGCTAACATTTAGCTACGGGGCTTAACCAATGTTTAAAGTTTAAGGGAATTTTATCATATAGATTTCTATGGAACAGAACTCTATACGGAAATTTGTGACTGCAAGATGCTACTCTGCAGTAGAAAAGAATGTAAACTTAAAACTTCATTAGAACCTCTATGTAAATTATAATACTTATTACAAAATTTTAAATTTCTATGTTTTTAAGTTTTGGGGTAATCAAAATGTTATAATAGTAATACCATTATTAAATAGTAATGCTCCATAATCTCATACGGTAAAGATGTTTTCCCATGTATGAGAATTGCCATTCAAATACTTTTAACTATTTCTACATCAACTGCAGACTGTGCACGCTCGTTCAGCTATTTAAAATTAATTTTGATGTATTTACGATCTACCATGAGTCTAAGCAGTCTAAATAATTTTAACAATTGAAGGGTTTGCTGCAAAAAGGAGGTAGCTCCAATTTTTACAGTTTCTGGGAAACCAAAAAAAACGTTTAAAAAATTCAAATTTTAAGTTATGTAAAAATATTCTTGTTGCTTACTTTCAATTATGAAGTTTACATATTAGAACAGTATTTTCATTCAAAAAATATCATCCAAATGTTGGTGGTACGTGGATGATCCTTGGAGCTACCTCTTTTTTGCCCAAAAGAATGGAATATGAGGAATGGAGGAATATGTTATGTCTTGGAAAAAGGTGTAAATTAAATAGAATGTACTATTATTATGTATTTTTTATTCAAAGAAAACTGAAAATAAAGTGCATCTAAATTATTGGTCTTACAAACAGAAAATAACATCATTTCAATCGTCACATTCTCCTTCTGTAACATCATCAGGCGCGTTGTCTGGCTGTAGTCGATTGTAGAACCACATATCGTTTTGTGTGACGTATTTTTGGTCCATCACATCTTTATATTTTGCAGCATTGAGTGGTAGGTGGTTGGTGTATGCTTGTTGATGGTTGTTCAACATTATAGGGGTACTGTATTGGATGTTGAACATTCTTACTGTTTTGCTACACAGTATTCCAACACTTTCACTAGCTAAGATGTTTCCTGCATTGATGTGGGATATTTCATAAGTGAAAACCCTAAATTTAAAAACTTTTCCCTTTTGCTACCATTAGAAATGATGTGAGGGATTTTAAGGAAGAAACCTTTTAATAGGTCAACGAAGTTAAAAATCATTTCTTGAGTAACTTCCGTCACAGTAAACTTTTTACTCGTCTTTTCAATAATGCGCGTATATTCTCTTGGGACAAACATTGTTTCTACTTTCCTCATGCGCTTTTCAATGTTTCCGAAAGCTCGATCACAAGGTATAAAACTATAACCCGGTTCTGGGAACCTATGAATAGTCTACTACTGAATAGTCTTTCCTCTTCCGAGACACTCATTATCCTCTAAACAAAATAAAATTTTTTCAATAAACTTATTAATATAAACTTGTTATGTTTATTAGAATCAAAGACACGAACGACGAAATAAATGCTCTTTAACTATGAACACAATTGAATAACAGTATTCATTAGTTAACCTCCCTGTAAACAAAACACGTCAGTCGTCTGGGGTAACAAAGACGTAGCTCCAGGAGCTACCGCTCTCTTGCTACAAACTAACAAGACAAGCAGCTCCATCTCTTGAGTAACTCTGGAAATAACGATTGGAGCTGCATCCTGTTGGTGCCAAATAAAAGAGTTTTTTTTTTTGGCACAAGAAAGTGTTTATAACTCCCAACAGCTAGGGGATGGAGCTACCTCCTTTTTGCAGCAAGCCCTTCAATTTTAAGTATAGAAAAAGAGAAAAATTTGAAATGATCCACTTATGATGGAAGTGATTGATCAATGCTCGTCAGTGAAGGCAAGAAAATGTGTACAGAGTGTATTATATTAGATTCTAAATCCATCCTCTTATATCTATAAAACGTATTGAATTGTTTCATGCTTAAAATTTTTTTATATTTTTTAAAATGATTGTATTAGTATATAAAATAAATAATATTTTTTTTAATTAATTCTAAATCACGTAAGTCCGATTATTCTTTTGATACCTCTCCGAATCCATTATAAGTTTTTTTGTTTTAAACTAGAATTGAGTTTTATTTCAAATTTAAATTTTAGCCTGAGATTTTAAATTAACATATTTTAGGTTGTTTGATAATAAATACAACATTCCGTTATTATTTCCATTATATTCTTGTTACAAGTAGACTTTATTTATTATTATGCATTATATATATATATATATATATATATATATATATATATATATATATATATATATATATATATATATATATATATATATATATATATATATATTGTAATATTATAGTATATTCTTATTACTTAATGCATTTTATTCCCATATTTATATTGTATCTTTTTTTTTTCAAGGAAGTGCCAAAAAGGTATCGTACTCAGATGCCAATTATGCTCACTACACCACTGGAACCAGACATAATAAAATTTATTTCATTCCAAAGATTGGAATGGGCAGGACGTTTAATCAGGATGGAGGATGGTCGAATTTTTGCTACACCAACTGGAACCGGGAAAAGGGAAAAACCAAACCAAAGCCATGAAATAGATCTGAAGATTCTCAAAATAAAAAAATTGGAAGAGGCTATCAAACCAGAGGGAGGTCTGGAAATCAATCCTGCGGAAAGCCATGGCCCACCCTGGGCTGATGTGCCGCTGAGGAAGGTAAGGAAAATCAGTGTCTTACATTCTTTCGAAAATAAAACTGTATACCGAATTACTGTCTGTCAGTACATATCAAAGTTAAACAGACTTCTTAAAATTCCAGACATCACGTATTGTTTTAAACACTGTTTATCAGTATCCATTTTTTATTTGTTTATTTATTTTATTTTATTTTCTGTTGGATTATATATCCGTGAATCCTTAATCCTGTTACATTTGAAGTTCTTAGTGTATTTTAATTCATTGAAATACCTACATGGAACTCAATGCTAAATATCATTGATATATACAGTGGAAAGTTTGGTATATTTGTAACTGATAATAACAATAAATCAATAATAAAAAAGTATTCATTGCTTTATTCTCAACATCTGTATAAAGCCAAATTTATTCAACAATAATTGAATAGAATATAGTACAATATATTTACGCTTGCCAGATTTCTGAAATGTTCAACCGAAGCATTATAAAGCCTACACCGTCGCGGGTAAACAAGGGTACAGCTTTTGGCGAGTTTTCAGAGTGTTTTAAAGGGTAATTAATTCACATTTCTATGAATAAATAGTTACTGATTAGGAATTTAAACCAAGGGTAATAATAAATGGGGCACAAGCATATACATTTAACAATTTTATTTCCTATATATTAATATTTGTAAATTACTTAAGCAAGAAGAAACATTTTGAAAATGAGGAATAAAAATTTAAACAATATTTGCAAATACTTTTCATTCGTAGGACATTTTTAGAACCTCTTTTTTTTGGTTTTAATCTTGTTGTAAAAGTTAATCCTATATTGCTTGTAATCCTTTTATTTACTCTAATTTACTTCTTCAAACTCCTATCATCAGTCCATGAGTTGTTGATAAAAAAATGCTTTCTCAACTGATGCCTCAAGTAAGCAGAAGGCATAGTTAACAATTTTGATCATACTGGTGGCTGTTATGTGATTCTCCAACCTGAGACATTTTCTTCACTTGAAATAATCACAATTTTGGTAGTCCCTTCTAACTTCCACTGTTTTAATATGACTGCCAAAGCTTTTAAGCAAGTACAATTTCGATAAAACAACAGATCATGTATTTTCATATCGAGTACATCAAGACTGCTATTAATAATGTTAGCAGAAGTTTCGGCGTTTTCTAAATCAACAGCATTGGTTTTGGTCAAATTGACCCATGAAAACTCTTCAGCGTTTCCAAAACCATTCTTCCAGAAGTCCAAATATGTGATGAATCACAGAAAAGCCATCAAACTCTTCTTTCACATTGTTACAGACTTGCTCATCTGCCTTCCCGCAGTTGTTCTTTGATTTTTCATGCTCTACAAAAATAAATAACAAAGTAAATATCTTAAATAATCTTTCCATTCATTGTTTTACAATTTTGTTCAACTAAACATTGTTTCTTTTAAAAAGTACTTGCTCATCTGCATTCCAGAAGATGTTCTTAGTTCTTTTATTTTCCTTACAGCACAAAAATAAATAACAAAGTAATTAACCTAAATAATCCTTGTTAATTTTTTTAAACATGATTGGTCATTTATAAAATAATATTTAATTGTTACTGGGATATCAAGTAAACAAACTGGTACACCGGGATTTTACCTGAAAATTGGAACTGTCACAGTGAAACCGTAACGCCTCGCAAGCATAATTATAATACAATATAGATAGTATATTATAATATAAAATTTTATATTTAAAAATAAGATAGTTTCATATTAAAATGTATTATTTATGTAATGACTGTCCCACAAATATTTAAACCCAAAATTGTTTGACGGAAAGTTACTTTTTGAAGTTAAAATTTTTATCATAGGAGTCATCTTAGGAGATAATATAAGTTGTAAAGCCTCTTTATATTTTTCGCTCAATAAATATTGTGAGAGTCATGTTTACACTTATTATATAAATTATTTTGAATTAGAAAAGGACTGAATTTATTGTTAAAAAATGTGATTAATATAAATAAATTATTAGCTATATTGAAAAGAATAGCTTCAGAGATATTGTTACTCCTAATACCTATAGTGCTGCCATCTAGTAGGAACTAATGAATCAATACTTTTAAGAAATTGCTAAAATTAATAAATACGTAAAAGCATATAGAAAAAAATATATATTTATAAATAAATAAATAAAACAAAAAGAATATTCATAAATATATTATTAATCAGATTAAATTTTTCCAAATAAAAACTACTGCTTAAAAGTTTGAAAAATGACTAAATATTTTAAAAATTTAAAAGTTTTAGAATATTTAGGAAAAGTGTAATTAATAATGAATAGTAGAAAAATAAATAATAATAAAAAGAAATAATAACTAGAAAATAATAGATAAAGTGGATAAGATATAAGTTAATAATTAATGAACAAATCTAATAAGGAAAAGGAAACATCATCGTACCACAGACGACAGAAAATTTTCCTACGATGAGTACAAACTGACCACATAATTACTAATCTTAAAGAACATTAAGGCCTTATTAAATTCCTTATTATTTGGAGAAGGAAAAGTGGAACTAAGCATATTTTCTAGAATATATATATATATATATATATATATATATATATATATTATTGAACTTCTGTTATTCAATTGATTTAATTCATTAAATGACATGCGCAATCCATCTGGAACAGATGACATTTATCTATTCTCAGAAATGGTGGGAAATATTGCACGTCTTCATATAGCAGCATTCTCTTCTCCCCCGAGAAAGGAACCACTTTTTAAAACCGCCGCTTTTCTTTTCTTCTTCTCCGGCTGCTGTCCGAAAAGAATGAAATGTGACTCTCCTTTTAGAGGGCTTCAGTTTCAAAGAAAGAAAATTGACCATATGTAAGATTCTGAGATTTATGGCAACCTGTCAGGTTTAGGAGAAGAAAAGTGATACTTGGGACATAAATTTCCCCTTTCGAGTTTTTAGTTCATCCTACTTCAGTTAAAATTTCAAGGTTTTTATGGTTCTTTTATTGTAAAGAGAATCTCGCGAAAGAAAGTTGCAACAAGTAAAATCGTTATTTTACAAGAAAGAAGTTTTTTTTTTTTTTTTTTTTTTGGTCTGTTTTAAAAGCCAAAGTTTTTTTTTTTTTTTTTTTTTTTTTTTTTTTTAAATATCGATGTTTGACTTCCAGATTTAAAGAAATTTATTGAAGAATATTTAAAACAAATATTAAATTTTTATATATATTTTTATATAAATGTTCAAAAATTTCAGGTTTACTAATGAATTTTTATCAGAACCGGTTTATGAGCGTTACATTATTCAGCTTACATTCATTTACCACTTCTATAAAATGCAAGTGAATGACTCGAAATATAGAAATCTATCATTTGAAGTTAATTTTGTAAAAAAATTACAATTTTTAAAAAATGAATGTATTCTTTTTGCATGTTTTGAAACTTATGTGAACGGACGAAACAACTGTTTTGATTCAGATTTTTTTTAAAGAATCTTCCACATTTACAATTTTAAAGAAAATGCGAATAGTATTTCATTTCTCATTCTTTCATTTCCCTCGAAAGTTGAGGACAAAACCTACTATTTTCGCAGTCTGTTGTTTTCAGTAAAAAATATGTTCGTGACAAAAGAGGAAAATTGTGGTTTGTATATATATATATATATATATATATATATATATATATATATATATATATATATATATATATATATATATATATATATATATATATATATATATATATATATATATATATATATATATATATATATATATATATATATATATATATATATATATATATATATATATACAAACACACATATCGGTATTCTTATAGGGACATTTACTATTTACTTAACTTTTTATCAAAAATGCTATTCGTTTCCTCGAAATGAGATCTCATAAATGAACGTAAAGCAAATCCAGTCACAGATAAAATGTTTAAATATCCATCTCCATTTGAAGCTATTCAATATTACCGTGGCCGAGCTGGCAGCCGAATGGTTAGCGCTCTTGCCTTCGGTTCAACAGTTCGTGGGTTCAAATCCCACCTTGGGCATGGATGTTTGTAGTGGTTCGGAATCCACTTTAAGCCGTAGGTCCCGGTCTAATTAGGCCTCGTGTGCAAAAAATGACCGTTGAGCGACCAAAACCAATATTACCGTGACTCCATCCGCTCTCCGATGCATTGCGAATCTTGAGGATGCAGCAAGGAAAGCCGAAGAAAATTTCGCTAATTAGATTGTTATTTTTTTTAATGTTACGCTGTGGAATGTTGGGAAAAGAAAGAAGGGAAAACCGATGGTGTATATATTTTTCTGTACCCAGCTGTTATGTATAGATGACTATTTTAAAAGAGAACAACTACACTTCTCTTTTCTCCAAGGAAGTACAGTTACGGTTGACTTGTGGTAGAACAGCGTTTTTTGATGCATAGTCTC
The DNA here is from genome assembly GCA_037975125.1 of Latrodectus hesperus. NCBI lineage: Eukaryota > Metazoa > Arthropoda > Arachnida > Araneae > Theridiidae > Latrodectus > Latrodectus hesperus. The sequence continues at coordinate 116,457 of JAJQOW010000281.1, forward strand.
CGGTTCGATTCCAGCCACTATTGAACAACGGAAGATGAATGTTGCACATATAGGGGTTGCTTCAGAGACATTTCTGGGTTTTCTCCTTTGCAACGTATGAAGGTGACCCACAAGCTATGAAAAGACTTGCTGGGAGGCGCTGTTAAATCATTACCTACAACGCGGTATGAAAACAATTGAAATTCGGGAATAACCTCACTACGCTGTACAGTATTTTTAAGTTTACGTTTATTACAGTTTAAATGAATTAAATTGACTGTAATAAGATTTCTGAAAATAAAACAGGAGTTTTTTATGTCAGCCGGAAACAGGGTACTGGTTTGTATTTCCTTCCAGTCTGTGTTGCGTGCATTTTTTGCGTTCAACCCTTTCACCCCAAAGATAAAATTTAGCGAACATAGAGAATAAAGATTTCATTTCAATAAATACATAGAGTATTAGAAAAATCCCAAATAAACCTCGAGTTTTGGTTTGATTCATCGAGAAAGCTTATTATTATTATTGCTTAGAATTTTGAAGACTTACTTAAACGGGCTAAATTTGATAGTTTTCTAAGCAAAAGCGTAAAGCGAGCCAGAAGGTATATATTCACACAAATTTTCTTCTTTCTCTCATTTTAATGAAACGTCCATTTCTTTATTGAGGTGTTTAATTCAGTATTATAAGCTCTACACGCGTCCAATTCTGCTAATTTTAGCGGCTGTTATCACAAAAAGGAAAAAAAAATTATAGTGAAAATAGCTGTTGAAGACAATAATTTCCTAAATTATAGATTTTGTCTATATGATAGTTTTCTAGACAATGGTTTTCTATATAAAAAGCGTGCATCGATGGCTAATTTTTGTTATCAACATTATTAAGCTGCCAATGATGCCCACTTTTTATGCTGTTAATTATGCTAAAGCTGCGTGATTTTTAGAAATAACACTGAATAGAAATAAATTTATCGAAAATTTATTTATTCCTTATATCATCATGAATACAAGAGAGTTTTCTCAATTGAGTGAAAGAAACGTGTTTTCCTTTATAAATATAGACTATTTTGGGAAACAACACTATACACATGAACACATTCTGTGCCATTAATACTTAAAAGACAATTCGTATATAATGATGAGAGCTTTTTTCAATGTATAAATTTTACAGTTAAGAATTGGATGGAAGACGTCTAAAAATTAACTTCATTTTAGAATGTTAAACTGTAATTGTGCAATTTAACATGATTCTGTTCTTAGATATACTTACAGAATTGGAGTATGAAATGTTGGTAAAGTCGCTTAAAATATAAAATCTTCATAGAAGATATAGTGTCATAAGTTATATATAAGTACGACGAATCAAAATCTTAATTTTTGTCACTAGATGTTACAGAAGACTTTTGGCTATATATATTTCTTTCATCCGATCATCAAACAAATTCTTTCCTCACAGTTACCAAAACAGGAAGAGATGGTTTTTTCACTTTTGTATCAAAAACAGCTTAAATCGTTTTTTACAGATCAAAATGTTTTACATCTCTCATCTCTTACGTCGTTAGCATTCCCTTATCTTTAGAGCTCTTGCAAACATCGGTTGAGGAATTTCCGATCAAAGCCATGTCCCCAGATTCATGGGCTAGCCCACAATATTTTTGCCTCTGCGCTAGAAGTAGCTCAAAACTGGTTGTCGCGATTGTGCCAAGGGTAGGGGAGAATATTTTTATTATCTTTTGAAATATTTTGTGAAATCTCCTTTTCTCATAAGCTCACTGCGTAAACTAAATGCATTTTGTAATTTCTCTCACCATTAAACATTACCAAGATAACAGCAGTTAAGTTTTAATGGTGGGGAAAAAACTATCAAGAATACTTTAAAAAGAAACTGTGTTTCTAGCTATTCTATTTTTTTTCTGACGAATCAAATCGTCGCCAACAGTCTATTGTTGCTCTAACGAAAGAAACTATAAAATAAAAAAAGAGGGAAGAGAAGAGATATGATCAATCTCTTCTCAATCAAAGAATTTAAAATCTCTCTCGTCGAACTGCCGCTGATTCAGAAGAGAGCATAAAGATATCGCATTTTAACTATTTGATGGATCATAGTTAGAATTTACAGTCAAGGTGTTTGGCTTTCCTAAATTTATTATCGCTACTGATCCCGTTCAAATTTGTATTCCCATTTATTTTCCGAAATATAAATTACACTCTCACCAAAAACTATTGTACCAACTCTATAAATATATTTTTTTCTATCACTAATTTACTACATAATATTTTTAATACATTAAGGAGTTAAATATAATGTTATATATAAGCGAATTTCAGCTTAATATATTTATGTATTAGTTCTCCACAAACGTATTTTTTAATTACTTATAAATTACTAAAGCAAACAATTCTGAATTTATTCTACTATTCATGGTAGATTGATAAAACATTCAGATTTATTATACATGTAGGTATAAAAATAATAATTTTTTTCAACCCATAACTTTATCTGCATACAGTAATGAATGTGAAGAAATAGATATTATGTATTTTAGACAGCTTTTTCTCATAAATCTGTTTAATTACTTAAAATCGCTCTTGTTTATTTCTGTAAGGTAATAATATAAAAAATATAATCATGAGATTATTAATGAGAACTTTTAATGTTAGCCTAGGAGGACAGCTTTACAGCTCAAAGATTTCATAGTATTTCAATATAAACCCCGTTTTTTCTGTCCAGAACTTCTTCATGTAAAGTGATCTGTATTCACGAGTCTGAAGGAGGAAACCAGGAAAACTCGCAATCGCCCACTTTAGCTTTCTGCAGGAACTTCTGTCGGCGTGTGTGCTTGAGAGTTTCCCGAGTTTCCTGCCTTGTGGCATATGAATACAGGTATCACCCAGGAAAAGGCTTCCCGAAAGGTCCATGGTGGACGTTTAAATGCCTTACAACAGACTTAACACATCGCGGTGTCAAATCATCCACCTCAGGTGTTCATCGTAAATAAACGTTCTTCAGAGCAAAGATTCTCGGTTTGATACCAGCTACTTTTGAACGAGAAATGGATGTTTCACTTCTACCTTCTGTATTCCCATCTGTCGGGATAGATGATTCGGAAGTTTTCAAGTATCTTCCTTTGAGACACATGAGTATCCGTAATAATTGAGTGGTGAGAATATTTAAGCTGTTCTACAACAGTTTTAGATCATTGCATAATCCATCTACAGAGACAATGTTGTTGTTGTTGTCGTGTGCCAGCTAGGCTGGCAATATGGGGTGCGCTGCTCCACTTTTTCAATTGAACCATATTTTGGTGTGGAGTCCGACTTCTTCAGTACACACATGCCATAGGGACCCGTTTATAGGGTAGGCAACCATTCACACCTCATTCATACAAGGAAAGGACAAAGACAGGATAGATAGAGAGAGAAAGTACATAAATGCTCGAACCGGGATTCGAACCCAGGACCTCCCAATCCGTAGTCAGGGACTCTGACCACTAGACAGGGCGGGCGGCTATAGAGACAATAGTGCATGTAAAAAAGTGCAATATATATATATATATATATATATATATATATATATATATATATATATAGGTATATATATATATATATCAAGAGGGGTGGTAACAAATGGGATTTCAGAATCTATCGCAAAGGAATCAGGATTCTCTCACATATTTCTCAAATTTAAAAGCACTTATAAACTTTCAATTTACAATTCATTACAGCAGATGTGTTTTTTCTCTTTCTTTCTATGCTTACATTTTGTGCATGAGATCCAATTTGACTTGTTGCTAGTTTATGGTATTTTATATTTCATTTTTGTAAACTGTAAAAACATTTGGTTTTGGTATTTTGCATTGGAATTTAATCAAGAGTAAAGAGGGCTGACATCTCAATTATAAACTCGGTGTTTGTAATGATGACATTTTCTTAAACTGTTCTTTTAAGTGGATTAATTAATAGTACTTTGCATGAGTTTTTACATGATCGGGAATCTGAATAATAAAGATCACGCGTAGAAACACTATTATGCAAATCTGACTTGCGTATTTATTGCAGTTTTGTAAATAAAACTTAAAAATACTAACCATGGTTACATTTCATGACAATTATAATTACCGGCTGGGATCACTTCGATGTCCAGACTGCTATTTGGCGACCATTGGCTTCAATTATACTGACAATTTCGCCAATTATTCAACTGTTTGGCAACCGCATTCTGTATCAGCTCATCACCGCATTGTATTCCTCTAACGAAATCGCTGTCAAAGCATAGCAAAAAGTGTTTAAATTTATTAACTGAGTACCACTTTGATTTTGTGAAAAACGAATTTGCGTCTCGCAAGTTAATTATTTAAATCTTTTGTTATTATTTTTTGGTAAGTCCATTTTTCAATTTATGCAATTGTAATACTATATTGCCTAACTTTGTCTGTCCTATATATTAACTTTTAATGAATATATTTTCAACAATATGTATAATACATTATTTAACCAATAATTTATAATTTTTTCATCAAAATGATTAAATAAGGCACTAGCGAAAGTAATTACCTTAAGAAATCGTATCTACAATAAAATATATATTCGTATCTACCATAAAAAATGAGCAAATTTTATTATTTTTAACTTTTAAAATGTATATACTTAATACCCCATTTATAAATATTTCTGTTTATGAGTGATTATGTAGCGACTACTGCTGTTTCTGAATTATTCGGTTATGTTTTTACGTGTTAGATGTAATCGTGAAATATTTTCCTTACAGCGAAATGTTAACTTGCATCAATATCAAATTGTAAAAGATTAGTAAACAGTTTTTAAAAGTGTAAAAAAATTAGACTTAATTATTTACTTAATTTCTTTTTAAAAACTAAGTTCATAATTTTCAACTGGCACATCTCATTTTAAAATCTATTTTTCCTTTGTTATTTTGAAATGCAGATTTTAAGTAAAATATTAATATGGCTTAATAATTGCGCTTAAGAATTACTTATGAGTTTACCTCCGAATTCAGTGGAATCTTTAAAATATTTCCAACTATGAAGCTTAATAAGCAAAGTATATTTGCAAAGAAATGAATATGTTATCCAATTTCCAAAGCAAATTTTTAGGTATTTATAATGTTACACTAAATGTAAAATATCCTTATAACAACCTTAAAGTTGAAAAATGTAGTAAAATTGTTAAAGTTGTGTTAACCATAAGAAATTTTGAGTCATCCCACTCTTTCATTGAGAATAAATAAATGTTCTAATTTGATTGTTCTTCCTGTTGATGTGCAGATAAAATTTTTCATATTTATGCAATTTAAATTAAGATGTGACAATATTGGATGCGCTAAGCGATTTTAGGTTATAAAAATGCCAATGTCCAATATTATAATTTAACATTGAGAGATAAAACTATTTTAGCGTACCGATAGTACGAAACCAGAAATACTGAATTTTTTGATGAGTAAGGTTTACATCACTCGAATGAAATTGTTAGAAAGAAATGTAGAGTATATTTAACATTTTCAATTTATTGTTCGTTTCAAAGCTAAGTGCAAATTACCGAATTATGACTTTCAAAAGCGATGACATTGTATATGATATTCAATATTTCATTTTTTGAAGGGAACACTTGTTATTCCATAATAATGAAATATTCAAAAATAGGAATAATTTCACATATTTGAACAAATGTGAGGTACTTAACAATCTTGCATTGTTTAATGATGCATTATAAATGATTGTGAAAGAATATAAAAAATATCGATATTAGTGAATTTATTGATTATTAAATTCAGTATTTGTGAATTTAACATTAAAAAAATTTTTGTCTTCCACAGTCCATATAAAAATGCATTTACTTGTATATGAAGTCAATTTTGCTAATCAACAAATATTGTTTCACATTCTTAAGTTCTTGGTTTGAAATATTGTATCTCACGAAATGAATTTTTAAATTTATCTTCATTTAAAAAAAATCTTAATAAATAATTCTTAATTTCAAACTTTATTTATAATAAATTCTATATTAAATTCTTAATATATAATCAACTTTAAATATGAGTAAATTGTGTATATCACTATTTCGAAATCATCACATGTATTTTATGATATATATCAGATTAATTATAAAGAGTGCTTCTGCATTCTTCATAATTTTCTCTTGAAGTCAGGCTTAAAAAGAAAATTGTGAAAAATGTTGGAAATGTACATGCTTACGTTCACGACGAAAGTACTTTCATGTACTCACTAAAAATGTCACATGAAAAATGACGATAGTAGGTTATGAGGATTATCGAAACAACAGAGATTTTAAGTGAATTAGAAGAATCGAAAGTGGATGAATTTAAGATCTTAAATTTCAAGCTTGTTTACAAAATACAACAAACTACAGAATCCTTCAAAATCTGATTTTTCACTATCTAAATTAAAGATTTAACAAAGCCTGTGCTTGATTTAAAATCTGATGTCATTATATACATCCTATTGCTGCTTTTCTTGGAGATATTATTTCAGTGTCTTTCAACCTTAATATTGAAAATATTTTCTATCAATTTGTGCATTTTGCAAATTACGGAATTTTCATAATTTTCAATGCATATAATTTTTTTTTAACCCACTATAAATCACGGTAGGTAATGCAACTTCATTACCTACCGTAAATAAGTGTGTAATAAAAAATAATTACTAATGTATACCTTGTATTTGACAATTTTAAGTGAATTTTGTTTCTTATTCTTAGTTATCTAATGTTAGATTTTATGCACCCACGATTCCTGAAATACGTAACTGAAAAAAAGAGGATTCATTTAAAAAATTGCTGATGTTTTTTTTTATTTCATGCACATATTATGATCCATAAATCTATAAAAACCGTATAAAATATTTTGGGAGTTTTTATTTTCGAAGTCTAGGTGGCAGCCAAGTGATTGTTAGTTGGTTCAACATTTGGTAGATACAAATCCCACCATGTGCTTAGACGCTTGAAATGTCCAAGCTGGCAGCCGAATGATTAGCGCTCTTGCCTTCGGTTCAACAGTTCGTGGGTTCAAATCCCACCTTGGGCATGGATGTTTGTAGTGATTTGGAATCCACTTTAAACCGTAGGTCCCGGTCTAATTAGCCCTGGTATGCAAAAAATGACTGTTGAGCGGCAAACAAACCAGCTTGAACTGTCCAGGAAGGCAATATACTGTTAGAATAGACTTGCGTGGTCTAATTAGCCCTTGCGTGGTAGCAATGATAATTGAGAGAATGATAAATAAACGAAGAAATTCTTATTTATGATATAGCTTTTGTATTATTAAATATATACTTGTGTGTAATTACTCTTACTTTTTTTCAATGAAGACTTAATTGTGCATTAAATTTTATTACTTTTTTTTTTACCTTAATTTGTTTTGAATATTGTCTAAATTTTTGATGAAGCAAATCTAAGCTTAACCCAGATGTTGTCTTGTTAAAAAGTGAGTAAAAATAAAATACATTAAAAATGTTTTAATTATAATTTTCCTTTGCTTAAATTAGTTACAGAAGTAGCTCCTAATTCCATTAAATAATTGTGTGAATAAATGCTTATTTGTAGTTTCTAAGTTAGTAAACTTTTTTAACTTTCTAAAATTTATCAATTAGTATTGCTAGTATTTCCTGGTGATGTTTGGACAACATTGTTCACTGCGGCACTTTGTCAAAGATAAAGACGTCCATCAATATGTTGACACATTTGAAACTCTTTCCCAGAGGAAAAGTAATAAATCATTTAAATCTCTCACACTGAAACTAATAGCGTGTTCCGCACCCTTTTCTTTGGCGCCTCTTTCCTCCCCCTTTTTCCGAAGACAAAGCAAAACCCAGATAACTTTGGAGTCGCATAATGGCGGATGTTTTCCTTTTTGGATGGAATAACATGAATTTGATTTAACTTTGAACACATCTCCTTACAAGCCTTGCGCTTATTTTGAATTTCAGCTGCCCTTTGTTTTTATCACATAAACAGGAAATTGCCATTTTAAAGTCTTCTTTCAAAACTATTGGGAAGAAAATGTGTAATTTGTCTACATCGTTACTTTTAATCCAAGTTTCATATTTTAATTTTATTCCGAATGTTATAAAATACAGGACGAATTCATATAGTTTTCTAGTATGAAAAGCTGATTGAATAGAAAAATCCTATTTATTTTGTATGTGAAATCAAATTCTTAATTTCTTACTATATGCGTTTCATATTTTAAAAATAACAATTTAATGTAAGTTTTTTTTATTCAGCTTAAGGGTTGCTCGATAGAAATAAGTTTTGTATTGAAATATATATATCGGCTTCATATTTTTAACCATTGTGCGATTTTATTCTTATAAATCAATATATTTGATCTAATATTATGATCGTAATTATAAATATTGTTACAAAGAAGAAAACTGCATTTATAAATCATATACATTCAAAAGATCTTTTTTTATAAATTTTTTTTTAAGCGTTTGAAATTTTTACTACTTTTGTAATCCAAAAACGCAAGTTAATAAATTTTAACTTGCACTACCTGATAAAAATATGTAAATTTTAAGCATCTTGATAGCATAAAACGTATATTTCCTCACTAACTTCAAGAGTAAAGACGGCGCATATCGTGTCCGTTTTTGGAATTTGAGCCACGAAAAACCCAACCTATCAAAATTAAATATCAGCACCCAACTTTGCCTAAGATTGATAACATTAAGCTTTGATTTCAATTTGGAGACCCCTCAGATGTAGGAGCCCAGGGCAACTGCCCCATGTGCCCCTGCCCCTCTGCAAGAGATTCTGTTTAACCTAGTATTTTTCATAATGAGTTTAATCCAGTATGTGTGTGTCGTTATCTATATTTGCTTAGAGGATTTGCGATATTTTTAACAGAAGAAAATTAGTTTCAGTTGCCAATAAACAATATCAAGTGAATCTACTCTGAGTTTAAATCTAAACAAGACTTCAATATAATGATTTCTCATTCAGATCTACAATAAATACAAATCAAGAACAAAACATTTACTTTTTAATATTTTTAATAATCATAAATTAAAGAAAATTGTTACAATATTATTAATAGGCTGATTGAAAAATTATACATAAATTCAGAAATTTTTTCCTCCAAATTGGTGTGCCGAGCTGGCAGCCGAATTGTTAGCGCTCTTGCCTTCGGTTCAACAGTTCGTGGGTTCGAATCCCACCTTGGGCATGGATGTTTGTAGTGTTTCGGAATCCACTTTAAGCCGTAAGTCCCGGTCTAATTAGCCCTCGTGTGCAAAAAATGACCGTTGAGCGACAAACAAACCAAACCTCCAAATTGTTGGTTTGAATCCCATCTTGGTATTAGAAGTTTGTAGTGGTTTAGAATCCAATTTTAATGAAAAGTAAGCTTTAAAACTAGCTATGGTGTGCAAACAATGAGTTTTGAGTTATTACCAAGTAAATTTTTTGGGCAAAGATTTGATTGTATATTTATTTCATCTAATATATATGTAAAATGATTCTTTGAGAGTATTTTATGTTCTTACTTCGAGTATGTAGCTCCTGCTGCACAGTTATATATAGACTACTAATTTGTTAAACAATATCAAAGTAGCAGTCAGGAGCAAAATTTAATCTCGGAAAAGCTAATTATGCAGTCAGTGTCTCTCGCTGCTTTCAACTTACTAATGTTGGCTTGTCTTTTTTGGACTTAACGCCAGAAAATCCAACAAACCTACTAATAGCGCAAGTTTCTACTGCCCTGTTTTAAACTTTTTTATAGATTAAAATTTTGGTTAATTCTTTAATTTTCCAATTAATTTAAATCCTAATTTCCTTTCAAAACTTTTTATAGTGTAAGTGAACACCGTTATTTATTTGATAAGTAAATAAATTCATCTTTTTATTAAATTTAGGAAAATCCTTCTGAACTGCTAAAGTTTTGAAGCTGAAAATCGGATCACATGTTTTTTAATAGTGCAATCAATAGAATTTATTTATGTCAAAGTTATATACTTTAAAAAGGGTATTAGTAACAGCAAAGAGAATATAATTTCAGTTTCATTATTGATCAATTAAAATTTCTTTTTTAATTTTCTAAAAATGGAGCATTTTTATTTCTAAAATTATTTCCACTTATTGGTCAGAGTAGAAAATGTCACACCTAAATCAATTTATTTTAACGTGAGGGGGAGACGGGGGGGAAGTTTCTTTGTTAAAAATTGAAAGTGACATCATTCTTGTAATAGCCAATGGGTATCAGTTTTGAGGTCGATTAAAGTGATTGGCTTCTGGAAGTTAATTGGTCGCGCCTGTTTTTTTCAGTTATTCTCAAGTTTTTTGCCGTATTGTTTCGCTACTTTTTAAGCTCTTCATACTTTATTGATTTAGTAATATTACTTGTGTCTTGAATATAGTTATCTTTAGTACATTTTCAAAAACAATTGGTATGTATTTTTTTATTAGCGTTTAGATATTGAATAAATTTAATGGTTAAGGAAGTATCGAAGTGTAATTTTTAAATAGATTCTTTTTTTAAAAGTAAAAATTTCTTTGTTTCTCTGAATGTACTTTGTTTAAATATCTGAAATCGTCATTGTATTATGGATTTTATATTAGAAGTCAAATATATATTTCAACATTGCGATATAAAAATGTTATTTGAACATTATAAAAAAAATCACGCAAATTTTAATTCCTGTGTACAAATGATAGTAAATGAATTTCATTCACACAGAAATGTTTTTGTATTCTAATACGGTACGATGTTGATGAAAAAAAATTCATGTCAGATTCATTGAATCTTACGACGCATGTTCTTCGCAATGATCCTCCAACACTGAAGCTGAACTTGGAGCAGCTTGTCCTATTTGCACCTTGCTCCATAAAACATCCAACCTGTTAGCATCCATTAAGTTTGATTATTCGAAACAGTTGAAATATAGATGAACACTTTTAAATTAGAAAATTTTCATTATATTTTCCATTTACAAGTCAGCACTTAAATTTATATTAAATGAGAACTGATTTTTAAAATAAGTGTAGAATCGACAAAATTTATGGCCATAGAGTTCGACTTAGTGAAAAATTTACATTAAAATAATAGCGATATCTCTTAAGGTTTCAAAGTTGTTTCAGAAGATTTTTTAACTTTAAATCGAATATTTTAGTAACAATATTCATTACATTTTCTTTATGAAAAAATTCAGATTAGAGGAAAACTGAAATATTTTCAAATTTCATTTATAACAACGAATTAGCATATACAAGACTTAATTTTTGAATTGATAGCTTGCATAATATCAATTTTAGGTCATTTATCCTAGTGAAATGTATATAATGTATTTCTAATAAAAAATCTTTTTGAATAAGAATCACAATTCAGAGAATATTTTTTCTCTTAAATTTAGAAACTAACCTGCCGTGGAAGTGAAAATCGGATTTACTTCATCCGTCAAAATTCAGATATGTCAATGCTTCCTAATTTTGTAATTTTTCATGTGATCCACTTTTTAAATTTATTGAAAAATTACTTATTTCAACAATCTTTTAAAAGATTATTTTGAAACTTAACTGCAGTATCTACTTATATTACTTGTTGATTAAAATCTGTTTGGTTGTAATTGATAAGGAGTGTTTCTCTGAATTTGTTTCCATTTAGAAATGCTAGTTCAAGGTTTATTTAGAAATCTTAGGATTTATATATAGCAAGGGAAATATATAATGAATTGATAGTTAAATTTATAATTACAGAAAATTTCTTTTACAAAATTTTGGCGAAAAAGTTTTTAACTCACAGTACTTTAAAATTCCCTTCCAAATCAAATGTTTAGATGACTAAGTATTGTCTGTGAAAAGAATTTATAATTTGAAATAAATAAAAGACAGTGGTGTATATTCTTATATGGTGGCCCAATATATTTATAATTCTTAATTTCTTTAGTTTTATTATAACTGTAAGGCAAAAGTTTAGTTTGTCATTGTTTTTTATATTGCTCATTAAAAATAAATCAGGAAATTATTGCTTACAATATTTCTACTAATCTCCGATTCTGTTTACTTAAACTTTACACACAATAATCTGTATCCACAGTTCACGTGATACCCTGAATCATATATATTTTTAAAGTTTTAGACCACAGCAATTTTTTTAAAAGTTTACATAAAAGGATTCAATGCCTCCTTCCTCTTATGAATGATACATGTAAAAATTTTCATATTATTTGAACTAGCATATTAATGTCAATTATAATTAATAAAGATTAATGAGTACTCAAAGTGTGCTATGTACAGAAAAATGTTAAATCAAAAAGTTCTTAGTGAAATATTTCTTAATTTTTAAATTGTCATTTAACTTCATAAACAAAAAATTTTCTCATAATATTATAAACTCTCTGAGAATTTTTGCAGTTTTCCATGTATTGAAGTTATTGAATTTGTTTGCAATTTATAATTCTATTGCATCTCCAAGAACTAGCTCTCTTGAAAATTACTAATCATAAGTTTATTGAAATACCACTTTATAAAATGCAGATCTGATAATTAAAGGGTTGTCGTGCAAAGGTTTTTAGTGCAGCAATTAATGGCTCTATCCCTTTCTTGGTGATGAGTTTTTGCTTAGCAAAAACTCATGATCATGTTAAATTAATCCTTTAATAAAATTGTTTCTTCCCCTATCATAGGGGAAGAAAGAATTTGAGCCATAAAGATCTGCAGTACTCTTTGAGGGTATTTAAATAAAAAAACATAGAATAAAAAAGCAGCAAAAAAAGAATTACCTGCCATTTTATATTGTGTAATATATATCATGTTAACATCACATTGTTGCATTTACAAATCCGTTATTTTATTCTAGGCTCAAAAAATGTTCAAGTCAATTAGAAAAGCTATATCAGTAGTTGCTAACATCCTCCCACTCACTCGACAAAGTAAGTCTAAAATGAAATTCCTTCATATTTTTTTAACTTTCTCTTTTTTCTATATTTTTTTCTTGTGCATTTCATCTTGTTGTATTATGCTCATTATTTACTTAAATTTCGTATTTGCTACTATCTTTATGTAGTTATCTAATACAGCTTATAATTGTACAAAAATGCTTTTCCTTCTATGCTTTTCAAAATTACATTTTTTATAGACATTTACTTTGGTAAAAGATAGTGGAAAAATAAAAGCACCAAATGATCTCATCCAATTTTGATAAAGTAAAAATTACTAAATGTTCACTGGTTTATATATTTTTAAATATTATGAATATTAGGACTGATTTCATTCTAGAATATTAAGATCGAAATAAAGAGTAGCCATGAAATGATATGAATATTGTGATTTCGAGTATTTTCTTTGCTTTGAAATGTATATACTTTTGAGAATTTGCTTGTAAATATAAACAACTGAAATTAAAAATGTAATTTACATTAAATATGCAGCTGAGATTAAACAATTGACTTAAAATTTTGCTTCTAAAATATTAATTATTTTTAATTCTTTAAATTTTAAATAAGAGCATTTATAATAGAAAAATGCCCCTACAAAGTTAATTTCTGATTTTACAAACCTAAAATATTTCTGACAATTGAGAAGTTATTTAGTTCATTTTTGGAAACTTGTAATATTTTCTCAACAAAATACTATATAGTTACAAACCTTAAATATTTCAATAAAAACACTTCTATGTTCAGTTGGTGATTGTTAGGACCATTCAATCTCCATTCAGAAATTTAACTAGCAAACAAACACTTAGCTCAATGGTTTTTGGTATGATAGCTCATAGATTTGATTCTCACTGAGAATAGATATTTGCAGTGATTCATATTCCACTTTGAACTAGACTGATGTCCAATTAGCCCGTGAGTGCAAGTGAGATTGTTAAACAACAAATTAACTAATCAGTTCAGTACTTGGTAGGTTCTTTTACCATCTTGAGCATATTTAATAAATATCCAAGCAAAACTCCCAGGAAATGTGCTGGATATAAAGAAAAGCTTAATTCTTAATTCAATTTGATTTTATCGTTGAATTGTTCAGTGGTTTTATTTTGATCTTTCAAAAATGTTTTATTATAGATTTGGAGGATCATCAGATTCAAATGGACCAGCAGCCGCAGCCATCCACCAGCAGATGGGTCTTTTCACAGGCTGCTGCGTGCCCAACTCCTCTTCGGAAGCGCAAAAGGGTATGGCTAACAATAAATTTTTAAGCCTTGGTTTTCTCTTTTTTAATTTTGCAAAATTCTTGGAAAAATACCTTGTTAATAATTCAAATATATTTAGCTGAAAACACTTTAAAATACAACTGGTAATCTTACATACAGCTGGTAATCAATCTTATTTGCTTCATATACCACATTTAATAATGAAAATTTTGGATGATCACAAAGTTATTTCTTTAAATCTTGAATGCTTTGAATCACATCAGATTTTTAAAAATATTTTTGAATTTTCAATTTATTTGCAAAGAGATCTGCAGCATTGTCTGATTAAAAAAATTCATTTTCTGATTTGTGCATTTTGATGGATACTGAAGCATATCGTTAAATTATATTAAATTCCTATATTAATAATGGAAAATTTAAACAAAATATAAATTCTAAAGATAATTTATGTTTAGATTGTACATTTATGATTAGATAGTGCGAATTAGTTTATATATATATATATTATATATTATATATTATATATATATATATATATATATATATATATATATATGAGATGGTTAGAATTTCTTTGTAGAGTGTTTAGTTTTTACACATATGATTATGAAAAATTAAATTATTTTGAATTTTAGCCAATTACTTTAAAAGCTTACACATTGTATTTGTTTACTTTTAGTAATAGTCAATTTGCAATGACTAAATTTCTTAGTTTACTCCTATTGTTAAATAAATAACAATCACAAATTTTTCAGATGCATTGTTTTTCAGAATGAATTTTTGTTTTGTTAACTGCGCACATACAAAGAGGTACTGATTAACCATTTTGTCCTTGTGGTATAATTGTTGTGTGATGAAAATGAGTGTCTCAGAAGCCTGCTATGACACAACAGTTATAACCATGGATTTTCTCACCTTTCAAGTGCTAAACTTTTTCCTGCTCAAATTTCGCCAGGCAGTCGAGGAAGATTTAACTGTGGCTCTTATATGTCTGAAATTTGTAAAAATTAGTTGATGTTTAGAGTGGAGAATCTGGGCAAAAAGCAGATTTATTGGCTCTTTTTAAAAAGGAAAGTATAGTCAGCTTTACTTTAGCATTTTTTCATCATAACCAGTTGCTATTTTAGTCACTTGAAAAATATTTTGATGGCTTCAGGTCATATATGTTTGATTGTTGAAGAAACTTACAAAATTATTAGATAAATTACAAAAAAAATTTTTTAATAATGAATCTGATTTCTGTATTTGAATCTAAATTCAAGTATAAAAACTTTGTTTCTCTGTTTCATTAAATTTTGATTAATGTAATGCGAAAATAAGTGTCAAACTTATAATTCTTCATTTACTTCTGAACAAATATTTTAGTAGATGAACTTTTAATTTTTCAGAAGATAGTTTAAATTTTACTGCAGTTGAAACAAATAGGTATGCTTCACATATACAGGATGTATAGTTTTATATTATATATATATATATATATATATATATATATATATATATATATCGATGAAATGTCTTATAATTTTACAGAAGACATTCTTATGCATGTACAGAGTACTTTTATTTTTAGTTGTTTTTAAAAGTTAGTTGTTTTCTTGGCATTTCTTATAGTGAGAGAATCTTGGCTCCTATTATAAGACCAATATGGGTTTAACTTGGAATGACCAATATTCAGGAAAACTTGTTGCAGATGATAGTTCATTTATTGGGGTAGTCATGCCATATTGTATGTTGGCGAAAACTTGATGTCCATTATTGGGGTTATATTGGCAAGATTGCCAATATTGGGCCAAACTATTTTGCTATTTGGGTATTTTTAAATTCAGTGATAGAAGTGGAATAAGATGATTACCAACTGAAAAGTAATTGATAGCATTTACTACAATAAATGATCTGATCAACTGGTAGAGAGATCAGTATACTTTCATTTAATGTCAACTTTTATTTGAATTCATTCCTTGTTGATTATTTTTGTATATAAAATTGCTTTTTAAAATGCTGTTTTAGTAACTAATCTTTTTTAATGTGTAGTCTTCTGAAGAGGAATCTGATGGTCCAGATACCAAAAGAGCATGTAGCAATGTATCTGGAGAGTGAGTTATCAAATTTTTATTTATTTATAAAAAATTTTTTATACATTTGTTATAGTATTGATATTTTGACAAAAAATATCTTATTTTGATTTTAATGTTTTTCTTTTTTTCAAAGAAAATCATTCTAAACTTATTCCCTATTAATCATTTTTATTTGTTGTTTAAGTTTTTACTCTGAAATATATGTGACTAAGTTTAAAATATGTAAAAACTTAATTCCTAAAAAATCACACATAATTGCCTTTTTCACCTTAAATCTCTTAATGTTTACAAGATGTGCACAGAAGGGAAAACATGGGCTTCTTTACTAACAAAGTCTATTCTGTGCAACCTCCACAGAGCTGTAGGAGTGGCTAATTTTCGCCTTAAAATTGGCATGATTACTTGCAAAATTATCTTCACCATTTGGATTTGAAGGACTCTCCGATCTGCCCTTTTGACATGAGGACATGACTGGTGACCACCTTTATACTTTCCCTGAACTTTCGGAGGTCGCAGTTAGAAATTCTACCGAAGATGACTTTTCATTCACCTCAAGATTGTATTTTGCTGCCCGACTGAGACTGATGGATGAAAAACCAAGGTCGGGCGTAGGATTAAAAAAACCTTAAATCTCTTACACATGCTTGGAAGGATACTGAATAGCTTCAATACATACACATTTCAAGGGTATTTAAAATGATTATACTTTGCTTGCTTGTCTTCATATAAGAGAATTGATCAATTTATTTATTCATGATATGACTAGAGTAGAAAGAGACTGGTCTAATTTAGGATCACTTCAATTTATATTTAGCATATTTTTTTAAAATTTAATTATTCTTTGTGATATGCACTAGACTAGTTTTTTTGCTGATTAATGATTTGATTATCGATTTCTGATGTGTAAATTATTAAATGCAAATAAATTATGCGAAACATGATCGGATGCCTTAACTTGGCTATAGCCAAGCTGACAGCCTAATGCTTAACATTCTGGATTTTGGTTCAACAGTTAATGGTTTTAATTTTTATCTTGTGTGAGAAAATTTGCAGTGGTTCAGAATCTAAGTTAAAATTCAAAGTTCTAGTCTAATTAGGATTTAAGTGTACAAAATGCTGATTGACAATCAAACCAGTCATATGTGTATTGAAAAACTAAACATTTGCCTTAATACTATTGAACAACATAACTAAAATATTTATAAAATAATTGAAATTAAGATGTCTGTCCACTTGCAATGCAATAGTTTGTGATTTCCACTTAAAACTGCTGAGTTCAATTCTGTAGACACTCTGAATTAAATTCTTATTAAGATTCAAATCTTGTAATATAATCCTTTTGCACCAATATTCTATGTTTGAAAAATGCTTAGAACAAAAATCTTTTAATTGACAAAAAGATACTTTCTAATTAATATTCCTTTACCATCAATGTAAAGCTAATTTATTCTTTTAATGCAAACTTTTCTACTCTTATGTAGAAATTTGAGCTGTAGCTCATGCTGAAGAATTGTATAAAGATAATCTTTCCACATTTTGGTTTTTCGCAAATAGTTTCAATAAATCCCTGCATCATGTATAGTCTTGAAACTTAAAAAAAAAAAACTTCACTGAAGGGTATGCAGTTTGACTTAAAAGCTATTTCATAATATTGGACCTCTGTTAATATTTTACTAACAAAATATCATTTTTTGGCGTTCTGTTTTAAAATTAGTTGTAAAGATAACACAATACTGCACCAAAATTGTGGGAAACAAAATTTTAAATAATACATTTCCTGGGTCCTGAGCAGCTACCAGGCGCGTCGGCAGGTGGTGGATCGTCGAACGTCCTGTAGGAAAGACAGGATAGTCTTGAATATAGAATCAGAGGCCGCAAACCAGCTCCCGTAAACCCTGGTGTTATACGACCCGTGCCTAGGGCTATTTGGCACCGCGGTAATGGTGTCTTAACGGAGCCTCTAGTTGCCTGGCGAACTTCTAGAGCTTTTTTGCCTTGCCCAGTAACTCGGGCAATGCTGGGTGGACTGTTATATTACCTGAACTTATTAATTGTTATCTTGTGGCTGAAAAGACACAAAAAATAACAAACCTTTCTGCATTTGCAGGTGAAGCCTCTGTAGTAGACCTTGCTGAAAGACAAGGGAACTCAGAGGAAATCTTGTGAAGGGGCAGCAATGAATCCTTCACAGGAGGTAGAAGTGACCTCCAAACCATATTCTTCTGGTGAAATTCAGGAAGCTATTGCTAGCATGACTGACTCTCTGACCAGAATCCTCTGTGGATCATCAGTGAGGATTGCCTCTGAAATTCTATGATGCTCTAGGCAGAAGATACGTTTAATCGTAGGCTTCATAACTGGGCACTATTATTTCAGAAAACACCTCCATAAAATGGGACTGTTTCAGCAAGACCCTATCTGCAGGAAATGTCATGCAAGAGGAAACGGCCAAGCATATCATTTACAAATGCAAGGCCCTTGCCCTCCCTAGATTAACTTCTTTAGGCATCACCCATACATAATGTTTGCAACTTGGGAATTATGCCTTTAAATTATCTGATAGCTTGAGCTTTAAAAATTAAACCAACATGTAGATTTGGAC
Organism: Latrodectus hesperus; assembly: GCA_037975125.1. Classification (NCBI taxonomy): domain Eukaryota; kingdom Metazoa; phylum Arthropoda; class Arachnida; order Araneae; family Theridiidae; genus Latrodectus; species Latrodectus hesperus. Next base: position 135,234 of record JAJQOW010000281.1, read on the forward strand.
ATTTGACAGTCCTCATATATACTTTATAATTTAAGTTTTACAATAAAGAACTAAAAATTTAAAATGTTTGGAAGAGTTCTTATCAAAAATATTAAAGAAATTAAATTATTCAAATTTCCATTTTTGAAGATTTTTATATCTGATTTAGTTAACAAGTGTTTCATTTCTTTTAGGTCATGTAATTTTGGCTCAAATTCAGACACATTTGTGTAAGTATAATGAATTATATTACATTTAAATATGGGCATTAATTTATAATGTTGATTTTTCAGTTTTTGTAATCTAAAATTTTTTCTTTCAGTACATGCTCGTCGAGTGGGGATGTATTTGTGTAAGTACTCATTCTTATAATTGTAATATAAAGTGCTATAGTATTTAGTCATATATTACTTATATATACTTACATATTGTTGTAAAAACGAATCCTGCAGCTAATTTATCCTTAATATCTGTCATATTCAATGTTTATAGTATACATAATATGAGAAAATCACAGCAAACTCACATTTATCAGCTAAAATCAAATCTTCTGAGATGGAGTATTTTCAATCATACAACTTTAAAGCTAACAAATGTCAGGAATAATTTCAACTATGTTCCCGTGCAATTTTGATCAGTATTATATTAGGAGTATTGTATACATCTTCTCTGTAGAAGATATAAACAATTTTTTTTAAACTATCAAATGTAGAAAATATTTTTCAGAATGACAAATTACACTTTTCATACTTAGAAATTAGTGAATGATTGTCAGATGCTATATTTTTTCTTTATCCCCAGCAATTATGCATTATAAGGATTTTGGGAGAAAAATACTTCAAGTAAGTAAATTTGGAGAACGACGTTAATTTTTAATAAACTACATCTTGTCTTGGGTAACTTTATAATGAATTGAATCTTGTTTTATTTAGAATTTAAGGGAATTAGAAATTGCTGATATAATTTTCTTTCCATTCCTTTAAGCGATTTTCCATTAAATTCTTGACAATTATTCAGTGAACAACCAAATGGATCCAATACTTTTAAACTTTTTGATAACTTGCCAATTTTAAATCCTACTGTGGTTAAGACCTATTACCAACAAAGTATTATCAACTTCCCTTTAGGAAAATCTCACGTTTCCTTGTTGCCTCTAAATTTGTTTCTAGTAAACAAAGTTAATTATATTGTGTGTATAATTTATATAACAAGGAAATAAAATTGCACACACATACTAAAGAAAAAGGACCAAAGTGTAATTATTAATAACAATTGTAATAGGACTGTTTTTTCATTAAAGCTAATAAACATGGTACACACATTTTGAACAATATCAAGTTTTTTTAATGTATAGAAAGAGTAGGTATGGCTGTCATTTGAATATAGCTGTCCAAGTGTTCATTAGTGAGATTTAATTTTCATGCTGAAAAAAGAAATTTATGTGCCCAAATGTGTACCTGAAGATTGCCTTCACATTGAGACTAACAGAGATTAAATTTAGGTTCTTTTTCATGAAGAATAGAATACTATCAATTTGAGTAGACAAATTTACAGAACTCATGGTGGATTAATGGCAAGCTTTTTACATCAGTACTAATTTAATATTTGTATACAATGTGTGGCAGTTAATTTTTTTCACTGTACAAATGCAAAAATTTGTTTTTAAGCGTAAATTCATGTGTACATCATTAATAATTTTTCATTTGTTTCTTTGCAATTGATCTGAGTAAATCATCTACTTTGATCGTTTTTATTTTTAATTTTGAAAACTCTTATCATAAGATGAATCAAAACAAATGATTAGTCTACATAAAGCAAGTTATTAATTTTTAATGAGAATAACTCGTTAGTTGTCTACTGAAACCATGCATTTCGAAATGTACTTGGACACATTCCAATCTTCTATTACTTCACTAGAAATGCAGAATTATTACTTCTAGTTTCAATATATAACCATTTCACTCACTTGGATGTGCTTAGGTTTCTATTCAGAATGATGCTGAACACTTTCAACATTGACTTTAAAGGAAGATAATGTAAAAATCATTTAAATTATTGTTTTCAAGAATCACGAATAACATTGTAACTCTATTTCTGTTTAATCTCGTTAATAAATTTATTTACAATCTGCAAGTTTTGTAAGTTCTATCACACATTAAAACAAGCTTCAAACAATTATACTTTATTGTTAGAATATTAGCCACATGCATCAGATTTAAGAGTAATATGAAAAATCATATCAGGTATTGTTTTAAATCGATCAACGAGCATGTTTATGTTAACAAGCCATAATATACTATCTATATTTCTAGAATTTTCTTCACAGGTGTTAAATTACATTTCATGTACTATGTATTTATGATAAACTACAGTTTGCAATATTGCAATTTCTCGATTGATTATTCAACTTTATTTTATAATTTGCATTATTGTAAGCAGTTTTTGTAACCAAAATGTTACTACAGGTCACCTTCCTCATCAGTGCCACCAGTCCATGCTGTTTCCCAGCCTCAAGCTGTCAGTCCTCTTCCACCTGTAAGTCATTTTGTTTCTTAGTTGTAATTTAGTGAGTAGAGCAAGAACATGAAATTTGTTTTCTGACTTGAAATCTTATAAAAAAATGTCTAGTTTAACAACAGATGGCTATAAAAGGACCCATTGTGACCTAATTGAAGGAGAGTGCTTATCAGGTAATGAGATCCTGGACTCGACTTCATTCGCATGAAATGAGTAGAAAAGAAAAATCTAAATTCAAATAAAATCGAAAGAGTGTATTCTAAACATAGCTCAGGAAAGTACAATATACAGTAAACAATTTACACAAATTTACAACTATATATTCGAGAAAGATAAAGGAATGTATAGGTGGGGAGAACTTCCTCCTTCAATTGAAACAAAATCTAAAGTTAATGAAATCGTACAAATAATTAGGGACAGCTTTTCAATTTTTTACACTCTCAACTCCTTACCTGAACTCTAGAATTCTCTGATTAAAATTTGATAATTAAGACTAATACTAATAAGCATATAACAATTAAAATTAGTAAAAATTAAAACTGCAATTACTTGCATATAAAAGACCACATCAATAAATTAAAAAAATACATAAAAACATATGAATTCAAAAGAGAAATTATTAATCATTCATTTAAGATTAAAAAGACTAATTACTTCTAACTTTGATATTATTGAAAAGTGAAATTTTGAATTAGTCTCTAAAATTGTAAAAAATGCTTACAGGTACAGTTCAAATGCTTTGTACTTATTTTAGAAGTGAAATTTGCTGGAAAAGAATTAATAAAATTAATTTAGAGTGCAAATTTATAGTAGGTAGATTATAGTAGTTATTATATATATTTTACATGGGTAGAGATGTGCATTTCTTTTCAACAGTTCGTTAATAGTTATTAATTCATTAGGAACAAAAATTTAATTATTTCTTCCTGTATAAGCATTACCTTTTGTGCCTAAATTATAAAGTAATTTTTACTGTCTTCCTTAAGCACAATATCTTCTTTTAGTTTACTTTGAGGATGAGGATTTTTCAGAGAATATGTTTTTAGGTTTAGGAGGTACTACTGTTTCCATTTATGTCACAATTATTTCATAAGCAAAATCTAATATTTATTTTCAGCAATGATCTGTTATCAAAAAGTTTGGCAAATGTTGCTGGATAAATGCTTTTTCAATGACTGAAATACAAAAAAAAACATAGATGTTAGTGGCTGTGGTATATTGTTTTTGCTCTAAACAAAATATGAAGGTTTAGGACAATTTTTACTTCCACAAGCAAAGTTTAAAGTTCTTAATAACTCAGAGCTTTATAAATGATTTAGCTTGCACTCTATCACAGATTTCAACTGACATTCATAGAAGTTTCCATACTATGCTGCCTCCATATTGTTGTTTCCATAACACATTTTTTTTTCTTTTGGCAATTAAATTTATGAATTTGTTACTGAAAATTATATTGCACAGGATATCGACTTCCTTTTCAGCCTTTTAAAACATTGTAGCATTGACCAAATAAATCACTTTGCAGATATTTCTTCTGGCTAAAAATCTTCTGAAAGCTCTCGAGATAGAATCAGAAGTCAGTTGCAAGTGTATAGCAATCTAAGATTTTCGGCTACCTTTAGCTTTGATGTAAGTAGGTCCAGCAAAATCAATCACATGCTACAAATGGATGCGTCCTGATTAATTTTCTGTAGCAATTCTGTTATATAGGTTGTTGGCTTTAACGAGAATTTATAAATACGGTATCTTTTGATGTTGTTTACCAATTGACACCTCTTAGGAGATCTCATAGTGAGCTCTGATTCTGGCCAATGTACAAGCTACACCACCATGCATGATTTCATTATGTTATTTGTGTACAATTAAAGTGGTCAACCAGGAATGTTTAGTCAAGAGTGAATGTTTTTCTTCAATGGAAAAATTGCAGAATTTTAATTT